>JAQGAF010002048.1:0-25474 GCA_034687865.1 Kryphioiulus occultus
AACTAAATCCGTAAAATCAACTTTAGGTAAGCAAAACGCGTTTCCATACAGGACTTTCTTGTTTAAAATGCTCTTTAGCTCTGCATGGAAACTAGGTATTAAAGCCTGTTTTACACTGTCTTGCAAACGTCAATAGACGTACGTTTAACACGGCTGTATGACGTGGATGTGACGTTTCTGCGAATAAAATTACTGTAGAGCCTCCAAAGTTGACCACCTCCTTATGCTGACGACATTTTAACTGACCGGACGATCGCCACCTTCACTCAATGAGAGGTGACCCCTACATGTTGACCACCTGTATGTATGACAAACAATAGTTATTTACTCTCTGTAAGTTGACAAGCACGGTCTCAACATGTAAAATCATGGATGATTAAATTAATTGGCTGCTTGCAAAACTGATACTGTACACTATACCTTACAGCGTTAAATTCCAGTACTACTCTACAGTACGTGAATTTGCTGGATAAATTTACAGCACATTAGCAATACTGGTACGGTATTATGAACATTTTAATAAGCTCATTCATGAATGACTCATGAATGATGAATGATTACTGTAAAATGTAAGTACATGCAGTACATGCAGTTCACATAATTAAAATCCTGTGTTAAAATCGCGGCGGGCACCCATGTGTACCGTTTCTATAGAGGTAGAAGTGTTCATTTTGAACCCCTACAGTATAAAGGGGGCTTGGCAGTAAATAGGGGAAATTTCCTTTTTAATTGGAAACTCAAAAATAAAATATTGCAGAATTTGATTCGAGATTTGTGCTGTGTACTACCACAACAGGTGGGATGATTGTAAGACACTGTACATTACAGTGTTTCTGCGTTAAAATTCCTATATTACTGCACAGTACGTTAATTGCTGGATAAATTTACAGCACACTAGCAATACTGGCACTGAATTATGAACATTTTAATAAGATTATACACGAATTTTGAATGATTACTATAATTTGTAAGTACATGTAGTTCACGGCATTGAAAAACCTGTGTCAGTACAAGCCTCGTTCCATATGTTTACCTGTTTGCGCAGTTCCTTGGATGGTCAACTTACAGAGGTTCTACTGTACAGAAAACGCGCGGCTAATCAAGTAAAAATTCCTTCATCCTTTGACGTAAGCTTAACGTTAGCAGGGTACTAGAATGCAGTTCGAGCACCACATTCCAAGATGGCGGCATCTAATCACGAAATGGTTATCGGTTAAAGTTGAAAACCCGCCAAATAAACTTCTCGGATTCGACACATAAAAATTGCATGAAGGATGCCATTGGTTATTGCCTCAACGTAGTTTAGCAAATATAAATGTTGAAACGCATGTTAATGATCTGTTAGCAAGTCAATTAAGCGCATGACCTTGTCTTAATTGAATCGCGTAGTGAGAGAGTGTGAACCGGTATTAAGCTATCCTAAAATATGTCATTTCCTGATTTTGCTGTCCCTGATCGCATGCAATCGTTGCCAGCCTGTGTGTCGTTAGGAAAAGTCCATGATACAAACACCGTGTAAATCCAAAATGCCACAACGTCACGTCTTGCCAGCGTCACTTCCTTCTAATAACATATTTCCTGCCAACTTCATTTATTAATAACTCATGTCCGTTGGAAGCGAATGACCTCTGACAATATGGACGGTGATCTCATACATTCACCACTCACTTACAGTGGGCTGATACATGTATACCTTACCAAGATAATATTCTTGACATTTTGGCAGTCTACTGTACTATAGATTAGGCCCTGCTTCGTCAAAAAAAGCAAAATCCCGAAAAGTCAGGGAAATTGAACTAGTCAATAAGATTTTGCATATTTTTCATTTTCAACTGGCAGGATGGTCAGAAAAATGCTTTAAAACCTGAAAAGGTCAGGAAAAAAATAAGAAGTTGAAAACGTCATCTCTGGTGGTACCACTGGACAAGTTCACTTTTGTTCGCATTTGAATCGCAAAACCGAATCTGTAGTTCATGTATACACATTACGTTTTATATTTTTGTGCTTAACCTAACAACGTGATGTTAGGATAAGCCCAATTTTCTCATAGTGACTATACTGGAGCAGGGACTAAAGTACACCCTATTTTGTTATTTTGTATTCATGATATTCACAAAATGCAGCTTGGATTTTAAAATTCATTTAAACTATCGTGTTTGAACAAGGCTATAACTCATGCTAAATCTACTCAAACTGTTATCTCCAAATATGAATTGCAGATTTTGCTTTACAGCTCCTACAGAGATGAGAAAAAAATTGAGTTTTTTCAGCTTTATGTCGAATGTGTAGAAAATATTCACCAAAAATATTCGAAGGAAATAAAAAGGGTTGCTTTTTGGTCGTTCCAGCTCTCGCTATCGCATTTGCCAACAGACAACCTGTTGAATTGCGAAAAAACTTCCATCAACTCCATTTTGGTTTCCATACTGGTGTGAAATTTTTTCTATAAATAGTGTGATCGTTGCTTGATTTTCTTTGGTGACTTCCCCAAGTTTGTGAGTTGTTTTTCCACATTGCAAACTCTGAAAATCCAAGCTTTAGTTTATCAGACTTATCCATTTGGGGATACCCAACACCCTCCAAGATACTTTTTTCAGCAACTGAAGCATATCCAGAATTGACGCATCAAAATAGATCCATTACTGTCGTCAAATGTGCACCAAAACAAGCACATTTTAAAAAGATTTTTTTCAAAAAAAAGTGTATACTTATTTTACACATAAGCTTACATTTTCAATCAACTTGGGAATGGAAAAAATGGCATGGTCTTATTCATTTGAACTTGGCAGTAGATATTTTTTATAATTTGGTTGAAATCAAACTATTACGGTTAGAAACCCACATGGCTTTCATAATCCCTGTCTTGTAATATTTACACCATTGGGGATTCGAGGTTTAGACTTCTAACCCAACAATCAATTATAGAAACTTTCTGCCAGCTCGCTTGTCAGAAGCTATTTGTGAATGCCAGATATAATCGCCAAATTTATGGGACAATAATCGGCATAAACTACGCCAATTTATCCTTCAGTAATGTTATACAGATAGTGAATGCAAACCATCCGTTTTGCCATTAGAACGCAGTTTGTAATGGAAATGTCAGAGCTGCCAGACCGAAGAATTCTAAGTCTGGAATGGTCGTTGTCAGAATATCCTCTTGGCTCCAACTGTGGCAGTAAGTCTTATAAGTCAGATAATGGATCTCACTCAAATCAATAAGTTGCCTTACCCTCCTGGCTTAATTCGCCTAAATTGGATTCATTAGCCATAAAACTGGCGCTTCTCTTAAAATGATGTCATTTTGATCACCAGGTTTCTTTCACTAAAAAGACGTGAATGGTGTCACCCGGTATGAGACACTGCTTCTCAATTATAATAATGTCGTTATCCCCTCAGTTTGGCTTTCCTTAAGCCGCTTTATGCTACTTTTTAATTTCAAGCGATATCACTGCTTTCATCGAATTGATGCTTCTCGATCTCGTTCAACTTGTTCTTTCCAAGTCAAATTTCCTCTTTTTTGTCGACAGGCTGGTCAAACTCATCAGACTGCAGCTTTCAATGAAAACATTGTTAATCGAGCTGATAATTTTGCTTGATATTAATGTAATTGTTCTCTTTCAAACTGTGCTTTGTTTCTAAATCCTGTTTTTAATCAAACTGGTATTTTTCCAAAACCCTTTTGTCATTAAACTGGCGTTTAGAAACATACTTCAGGTCATCAAACTGGCTTTTTCCCAAATCCTTCTGTCATCAAACTAATGTTTTTTCAAACTTCCTTTTTTGTAGTTAAACTGGTATCTTTACAAAATCATTGGGGTCATCAAACTGTTGTTTTACAAAATCGTTCTGTCATCAAACTGTTGTTTTACAAAATCGTTCTGTCATCAAACTAATATTTTTTAAACATTCTTTTATGTCATCAAACTAGTATTTTCCCAAAATCTTTGTTGCCATAAAGCTGGTGTTTTTATCCAAAAATTCATGCTGTCAACAAACTGGTATTTTCCAAAATCATTTCTGTCATCAAATAGACGTTTTTCAAAATCCTCGTTGTTATCGAACTGGTGTTTTTCTAAGATCCTGTTGCCATCTAACTGGTATTTTTTTCTAAGATCCTGTTTGCCATCTAACTGGTATTTTTTTCCAAGATCCTGTTTGCCATCTAACTGGTATTTTTTTCAAAATCCTCTCTCGCTCTCTCATCACACTGGCCTTTTTTCAACAAATTCTTTTTATCATCAAACTGATGCTTTGTCATAACAACTTTAATCTTGTAGATTTTCCGTGCATTTTCTTGCACTTGGCGCATCATAGATGGCGCTGGGATTTGGAAGGGTTTATAGCACCTCGTAAACCTACTTTTTCTGCTGTATTTCTGGCAGCTTGTGGGGGTGGAAGATACGATTTGGCGGTGAATGTGTCGAGCACTTATCAGCATTATTTCCAAATGATAAGACCGGATTTGTATTAAGAATTCATAACCTCGCACCAGCTATCTGGAGCCCAAATACAAAGACGAATTTGGCAGGCGTCTCGTGCAAATTCAAATGAGGACATGGGCAAAAAAAAAATTCGCGATATTTCCATACATTCAATTACCTCCCGGGTAAAACCTATCAATTTATCGAAGAAAATATCACGAACTTGTTCACCTCGCCTCGGCAGCCTCGCGCATTTGCATTAATTTGCTCATCAATAATTTGACGACTTGGTTCGGTCGATGATCGACACACCATAACGATTTCTAGAGAATAATGTTATGAAAATTTCGCCATTTTTGACTTGCTGATTGAAGAAAATATTGAAAACTCCGTCAGGAATAAAAAAACTAAAACTTGTTGAAGCTGAAATAGGGTAGTTGGAACAACCTGGAAAAGTCAGGGTAATTTCAAATTATCATGTAAAAGTCAGGAAATTTGTATCAGCTACAGTATATGCCAGCCTAAAGTTACCATATCCTCAAGCTTTAGAAGGAACAATCTGGAAAAGTCAGGGTAATTTCAAATCTGTGTGCAAATGTCAGGGTAATTTAAAGTTTGCATGCAAAAGTCAGGAAGTTTGTATCAGCTATAATGCCAGCCTAAAATTACCATAACCTCAACCTGGAAAAGGAGCAACCTGAAAAGGTCAGGGTAATTTCAAATTTTCATGCAAAAGTCAGGAAGTTTGTATCAGTTATAATGCCAGCCTAAAATTACCATAACCTCAACCTGGAAAACGAACAACCTGGAAAAGTCAGGGGAATATTAAATTTTCATGCAAAGGGTCAGAGAAGCTGCATCAGCTATAATGCCAGCCTAAAATTACCAAAACCTCAACCTGTAAAAGGAACAACCTGAAAAAGTTATTTAGCGACATCCTCCTGGTGAAAAGTCATGGTAATTTCAAATTATCATGCAAAAGTCAGGGAAGTTTGTATCAGCTATAATGCCAGCCTTAAATTGCCATAAGCTCAACATGTAAATGGAATAACCTGGAAAAGTCAGTGTAATTTCATATTTTCATGCTAAAGTCATGGAAGTTTGTATCAGCTATAATGTCACTCTTAAATTGCCATAACCTCAACCCTGAACAACCTGGAAAAGTCAGGCTAATTTGAAATTTTCATGCAGAAGTGAGGGAAGTTTGTACCAGCTACATGTTTAATGCCAGTCTTAAATCGTCAAAACCTCAAATGATGCATTGAAATTGTTTATGATGCTGCTCAAAGGATGGCGTATTTAGTCAATTATGTGATAAAATGCAATTGCTGATCCAAGAGAGAACTTTTAAGATTTCCAACTTTTGGAGTAACAGATAAACTCATCAGTGATTGGTTTCAATAAACAATTTTTGGTAAAGTCAGGAAATTTTTTTAAAAAAACATGGAAAGGTCGGGAAAGTTGGGAATTTAATTAGATTTAGATCCCTGTTAAAAGAATGACGGGAAAACTACGGTATATGACCTGCTCCAAATGTGCAATACCTGCAATAGAGTATGTACTGTATATTTTAATTCTACTTAGCAGAGATGCAAGAATGAAGCCTGTTCTACCAGTAGCTGTTGGAATTGATTTTTGTTAATTTATCTTTAGCTGCCCCTAACAGCCAGGCAATCACCGCCAGCCTGCGAGCCGTTAGGCTTAGCCCACTTTCTCATAGAGCAGGGCATATACTGTAGTACAGCCGAAAAGCATTGGTGATATCGTGCTATTTCAGGTATACCGGTATGTATGATGTTTAGGGCCCCTTTAAGTGGCCAGTATACCTGTTCAAGCACGCTAGTCTGTTTTGGAGCATCTAAGACAGAAGTATTGACATGTTTGTCATTCAAGTGCACGTTTGGAGCAAATCCCGGACGCTGCGGGCGGTTTTTTTTACCAGAAAAGCAGAAGTCCATTTTACCATAGACAATCCGAAGATTACTTGGGTCTGGAGGATATATTTAAAATATTTAACATGTTTGGAATTCTCTTCCTGCTCCTGCGACGGATTTCTCGCCAGGCTACGACCTCGACCTTTGGTCGTTTGCAAAACTTGAACATCTCCATAAGTAGTGAACCAGAGGCTGCCCTCTAACTGTGCCAAACACTTTAATTGACTTCAGGCGACCTTCTTGAGACAGACAAATTGAAATAAACCCTTGAAAAAATGGCGACTTTAGCAGAATTCCAGCGCCATCTATGATTATTTATGTGCAATATGGTACTCACATAAGCCACTCATTACAATACTGAATTTCCCAAGACCTGAGAAACCTGAAATAGTCAGGGGAATTGAAAAGCCTGAAAAAGTCAGGTTAAATGGATTTACTCTGATATCGTTGGGGATATTCAACAAATCAGTACATGGATTTCATTTCACGGTTATTGGTTAAAAAACATTAAGAGATGACAAGCAATTCCTTGTTAGAAATTAATGATGAAATTGTTCATTTTAAAAACTAATCTAAATTTGCTGTTTACTCTTGATGAATTATATTATACATGTACATTAATAGGAAACAAATACGTGTATAGCATTCCTTACAGGAATAATAAGAGTTAGTCAGAGCTCAGGTTGGTCAGTAAAATGTTTTAAAGCCTCATAAGTTCAGGAAAATATCAGGGAAGTTGAAAATTTCACCTTTGGAGAACTATGGAGAACTCACCTCGTGTTCTCATGTGAGTTTCATGTAGAATTTTTTTTACGAGATTTCACTTTCAATAAAATGTGATCGGTCTTCATTGGCTGGCTACCTATACTAAAATGTAGACATAGCGTCAAATTGAAATTGTGATGTTATTTCTGAATTGCCCTGTATATGCAAATAAAAAAGTTACGATGTTGCATCTCCACTGACAAGTTGTTCAACAAAATTACACGTTTTAAAATCTCAGCGCCCTCTGTGATGCATTCCACGCAACTGAAATCCACTTACAGAGTCTGGTTTTCTAACCAGGACGATAGATCTAAGCTCAACCAGCAATATGACAAGATATGAGTTTTCCAATTTTGTCGTTTTTCCCCTTATTGCCAGGAATTAGCATTCCATGCCGAACCGAAAACCCGTATTTCGCGTCAAAACAGCACGCGTTCCAAAAACAAAGAACTTCCTGCTGTGCCAAAATCACTTTCAGAATGCGACGATTTTACGACAGTCTTCATCTTTTGCTCGCAAATGAATGTTCGTTCGAGCCTTGTATTTGGAACGGTCCTTGGCGCAGTATTTTCGGCCTGTTTTCCAGAATAAATTGACACGAACTCTGGAGCAGCTATGGACTCGCTGGGGAAATAAAAATAACGAAAGAAAACGAGATAGGCCGACCACCGATAGCCCGCAGCCCAGCGATGACCGCATTTTGCGATATGAAACAATTGAAAATTTGGACACAAAATGGCGAAATGACGCAGGTAGCGACCTGGCAAACTATAGCCTTTCTTCGTGGGTATGGAACTGAAATCCATCGTTTGTGATGTAATATCTTGAAAAATGTTCCCTTCATACAGTCCAACCAAATCATAGTAGATTTGGTTTATGCGGATTTCCTTAGAATCCTTCACGGTTATAACGAGAACACAACTCGGATATAACGAGCAAATTTTTGGAAATACGGTATCCAAGATACAAAAACTTAAGTTAACCTTTTGGTTCTCTGTTCATATAGATATCAAGTTTCGAGTTTATTCTCAGGTGTCCCCACGTAATTTATTTTTTACAAAAAAACAGAAAAATAAACATCCGCCAAGGCAAAAATGGAAGCTAGTCATTAGTCCACTTACATGTTTGATACTTTGAGAGGTTAAAGAATTACGTCATCATCTTGGTGAAGGGGTTAAATAAGTTTCATTTTTGGTATTTAAATGTGACCAGACTTTTGTGTGTCAAAAATAAATTATTTAAGAGCTAATTTGTATGCAGATTCGATGGAAGTGATGTCGAGTATTGACACATTGGGTGATGGGTCTGAAAATCCCGACTGTTGGGACAAAATACTTGAAGTTGCATTTTCTATGGAGTGAAGGTGAATTTAAATTAATTCAAAGCAAGCTTGTGTCTGAAATATCATTTCTAAGCAAAGAAATCATATATTAATTCACGAGAAGTGAGTTATCGTTAAATGTATGGCGAATTTAGTTCTTCACGGATATAGCGAGAAACGGTTATAACAATCAAATTGGGTCGGTCTCTTAACTGGCAGGGAATTCCTGGCGGTTAAGAGCAGCTAAATGAGAAATTACATACTTCGGTTAGGTTAAACACAAAAACAAAGAATTGGACACACTATGGTACAAGCTACGCAACAATTGTGCCCATGGCATCTGTCCTAGCTGTCGCAATTTACCCCTCTTACGTATTTTCTGTTTTTTTTTGGTGTTTTTGTGTTTTTCCCAACCTAACCTAAAAATCTACTTTCTTTATTTAGCTGCCCACTCACCAGGCAATCACTGCCAGCCTAAGAGTCATTAAGAGACGCTACATATACATGTACAGTATATACTATAAATTGACTGACATCCTTCTTGTGATCAGTAGTTGTAGAAATGATACCAGCAGGTACACGATCAAATTTATTGTGGCAATTAATAACCCTCGACGAAACGGTGTGCTATTAATTGCCACAATAAATTTGATCGTGTACCTGCTGGTGTCATATGCATAGACTATAGTATAGTAAAAAAAGACAAAAACACTAGCTAATACAGGTGTCATTCTTGTGTACTAAAAAGGTAGAGTAGAATTACAAATATTATGGGCACGTTTTGGAGCAGGAACAAATCCGAAGTTTATCCACTAGTTTTTCGAAAAATGTTTCCTACGTCACGAGTCCATGTGGTTCGGCTATCCATACGTACTCAGCTGCACGTATGGTTTGCCCATCACCATGTTTACATCATCAGGTTTACTTCTAAAACTTCTCACAAACATACGTTTGTCACACCATATTGGTATATGATTTAGTTAGACCACTGAAGAAAGATTATTGCTCATGCTGTCTAAACCTCCAAGAGTTTTTGGCACGTTTAAAGGTAAGGAGATGTAACAAAAAGTTTGAAAATTCACACAATCCAGAAAACAAGATGATAGCACACTGACTGCTAAGAAACGATGCATGCCTCTGTAAACATAGACAAGGCAATGTCGTAACTGATGCATTCTTTGCAGATGGACACTGGTAGCTGCTCTTTATTACCAACGTGGGGGTACCTGCATCGGCATGATAAGCCCCCTCTTCAACTTTGGGGGGGACGTCACCCCCAACTGCTCTCCCATTAAAATCCGAGCATGGAATTCGAAAAGTCTCCGGTTGGCTAAATGGCTTTATTGAACACTGAACAGCTGTTTTAAGAGGGGCTATTACTGTCACGTGACCCACTTGCCACCCTGCGGCACCAGGCACACTCTGGAAAGCAATTAACGCAAATGACTGTATTACCCAACGGGAAGCCCCTTTGGAATTGGCCGCACGTATTCCACTGGAATGGAAAAACAGTTTCGTTAGCGTTCTCAAGGCGGCCCTTATCTGGGAAACGGATTTAGGAACGATGCCACCAACCATGCTAAGAAATTACTTGTACCCTGCTCAACTTCTGCTGCTTTTGGCATAGCACTGTCATCCTAGTGGTTTTCCACCCAGAAATTATGGTGGACCCCATTGGGGCTGCCCATAAAGGACGCCCATCATTAATTCGAGTGTGCGAACTAAGTTAAAATTAGTATACATGTACTTACTGAGCCTACCTGCAAGGAAGGTCATGGGTCATTCATTCTCTGCAGCATTCATATCCTGTTTATATGTATTTTTAGCATGTTGTCACATCTGCTCAGGCATTGACAGTATTGAAAATCTTGTCCTTCACGAGTCCCGCCTGGTCGTTATAGACAGGTTTTACTGACCTTTTAAAGAGAAGTTTAGTGAACGTCCATTTGCTCTCGATAAACTTCGTAGTAGAACCACCTGGATCGCGTGGTCGTTACAGACAGGTTCGGCTGTCCTTAAGAGGGGAAGTTTTATGAATATCCATCTGTTCTCGATAAACTTTACACAAGGACAAATTGCATCACTTGGTCATGTAGGAGGTCGTTATAGATAGGTTTCATTGTCCTTATAGGAAGGGAAGTTTAGTGAACGTCCGCACAAAAACATGATTTTTAAGACACCCCTACCACCAAATGATGACATAATCATTGACCTAAAACAAATTCAAATTGAGAGACATTTTTATCGAATTTAGATCACAAGTGAAGTTTTTGTGGCACACAAAAGCACATTTGGCCAAAGCAAAAATCATTAGGCAAATTCGTTTTTCCAAAATTGGATCACGTATTTTAACCCAAATTTTAAGAAAAGAAAGAAAAAACAGCATTTTGCTGAATCATCACAAGCCCCCACTCCTCAAACTACTTTCTCTCATTTTAATATGACTGCCGATTTTTGTGAAACCATACCTCATTTCAACCTCGGACGTCCCATATGGTCGACCCCTTTGCCTCAGCTACCAGCGCCATCTATGACGAAATTGGTGCAACTGTCAAGCATATGGATTTACTCGCAACAAAATGGCGCCGAAATGACATTTTCACATACATTGTTTTCCTAAATCGGATCGGAGAGCACTTTTCCTCCACGATAAGTCATGTCTGGATGCTGATTGATCTCACACTCGGAAAATAAAATCATATTCTCGAGCGTTTTAAGGGAAAACATGTGTTCCTTCTGAAAGCAAGTATTCTCTCATACTTGCATGAAAGAATATAGTTTTATATAAAGTGTATCGATTTGCTCCTTGGGATGCCTACAGTATTCGAAGGAACAGATCTTTATCTTTTTCATCTTCGAAATGGAACGTCCACGCAAGATCGAACGCATCTGGAGGCTGCCATCTTGCTTTCTAAGATGGCCGCCGCATCAGCGTACATGTCTCTTCTCGATAATGCTGAGCATATCCATCTCGCTTTTTTGCATTTGCACCCGATAATTTCTTTCCGCCCTGTCAATTATTTACCGCATGGCGCATTTGTCACCCATTTTATCTGCAGTCCCACCCGCCTCTCGTAAACGGTGTATGAAAAATGCGCCCCGAAATTGAATATCGGATAAAAGCTCGGAAAAAAACAATCAGTTTTTCCGAAAGCTTTAGCGCGATATTTCCTTGTCAACATCCTGAGCCCCCCCCCCATCTCCGGTTACCTGTTTTATTTAAATTGCCGAGAATCTGACGCTTCCCATCCGTCCTGACGACTGCGGATTTCTTGCTGAATTGCGCCCATGCAGAATGGAACGGATTCCAAATCTCGTGGTGAAGCGCGGGAATACGCGTGACGAGGAGGCATCACAGGTGGCGCTAGCTGACCTTCGAATTAGCAAATGTAAATGTGTTATTTTGGGACCTTCGTGGGCAGCTACATGTAGATAAACAAAATTACTTTTACACAAAAACACACATTAAAACTTAAAAATCAAAGAACATAAAACGGAGAAATTGCCACAACTACACTGTAGAACAGGTGTCATTCTTTTGTGGACATTTGAGGCGAGCATAATGTTAAGTACATGTATATCCCAAGTTTTGTGTATAATTGCGGGCTAAAAGCCGTCATTTGTGATGTAGCAGGCATGAGCCAGTGTGAAAAATGTAAAAAATTGTGAAAATGTATACCCTTGTGTGAAAATGTGAAAAATTATGTAAAATCCAGCTTAAAACTGAGGAAATCCCCTCCATTCAGGTCCTTAATTTCATAAAAAAACTAAGAGTTTTTTTTATAAAAAAAATAAATTACATATGGCGTTCTCAATAGGGTATGTGGGTCGAGATGCGCCTGTGGCTTGAGATGCGCTATTATAGCTCTTAAAATAGATATTTTTTCAAAAATATTGGATAAAAAATGTGAAAAAATCAGATAGTTTATGTGAAAAAATTTGGGAAAAAACAACAGATAAGTGCATCTGAAAAAATGTGGAAAAAACAGATAATTGCGTTTGAAAAAATGTGAAAAAATATCGGATTCTTGGGTGTGAAATAATGTGAAAAATGGTATACCAACTGGCCACATGTCTGTATAGTTTGCCAAACATTTTCTGAATAAGTTCACTAAATTGCATTATTGATGCTCGATTTTTTTTTTAATTTGCCTGAAGAAGTTAGTTAATTATTATTATTTCAGAAATTTATGAAGAAAATTTTCATCCGCATACCGTTTGATTTAAATGTTCCTAATAAACACTTAAAGGCCACTCGAAAAAAACACATAAAAACACTTAAAAAGTGTTTCAATCCGTAATTGCTGATAGTTTTCGTAAAATTTTCGTCTAAGGCGTTCCCTTGAAAATTATTAACATTATAATCTTTCATAGAGTTATAGCTGACCTTTTCTTAATTTCGCCTTCAAAAGTACTACAACAATATTACTTAGCGATTTTTTAAGGCAATGTTGATTGAAACCAATCAATTCTGATTGAGTTTCCCACAAAAAAAATATTAGCTTTGCTGCGTTTCCTCAAACTGAAATTTCCTTAAGACAACATCAAAGAAAATACTTGGGATAGTTTATAAAAGGGAAAGGAAATACATGTACCTTCAGTAATCAGTATCCCCTCGTTATTTGAATAGGAAACCTACTTGAAATTCATTAATTCCTGATTATTTTTTAAAAGACAGTAATTTGGTCAATTACTACGTTAGGACCTTGAAGTGTAGTTTAGCATCTAGCAACAACGTATCCCATACATAAATACTTGCAATATTTCATTTACAAATAACTTATCCTAGATGGTTCAGGGATCTTCAAGTTTTATTTGGCCATTACCAAAGCATGTTGCAATATTTCCTGTTGCATCACACATGTATTCGGCACAGTAAATTTGTGAAGGTCTATCGAATTTCACTGTTCTTCCACCTGATGGTCCATCCAAAGAATGACAGGATGTTCTAACACTTGTCCTTTGAACAACCCAGACGTGATTTATGCGATAGCCCTAGGCACCAGTGTTATTTTCTTGCCAAAATGTGGTTGTCTCCGACTCTGCTTTATTTCTAAGTATAAAAGCTTTAATTTAAAGTTAATTTGATTTGCATTCCAAATTAGCTCTCTGCCGTTCATTTAGAATTCCGGTTCAGACGATGGATTTTCACTCCAGCTAGTTTTTGTCTCGCAAAACATTTCAGGTCAGACGTTTCTGCAAAAATAGTCTTATCCTTCGAATTTCAAGATTGTTTTTTGAAAGAAAGTCCTGAACCTTTCGAGCGATTTTTACTGAAAATTCAGCCTTTTCAACAGCCCTGAAAATGGCCTTCGTGCGACAATTCAATACTGCCTGAAGCATTTCTCGAAAACAACAACATCCAATCCTTCCAAGTGCCTCTGAACATTACCCTCTCAGACAAATCCAATCCTTGCATCCGAAGATTATTTTTAAGAAATTACAATCCTTTCAGTCTTCAGAGGCTGCTGGAAGGAGACAGTTGTAAATTCGCCATTCTGACAGATCTTGAAGAATGTCCTCACATAATAATCCAATTATTGCCCTCATTTCGAAGATCTCTTATCAAAACGCTCCAAATCATCAAAGCTTCCAACATTCTTCGATGAATATTTTTGAAGGAGGATTTATTCATAACAACTGTCTTGGAAGATTTCCATTTCCTTCTTACAGCAGTGCCTTCTTACCATTCCCATCTGCTCAAAAGCCCTTTGATAATTGCCTTACCACGAAGATGCTACGCTTCCAATGCCATGGAAGATTACCGTGTCAGCAAATGACATATTGCCTACGTCCCCTGAAGAATACTTTACTTTCAGAAGAGAATGCAATTGTATAAACAATTTTAAGAAACGATCAGAACGACTTCCATCCACTTTTGAAGATTGCTGTCAGAGGGCAATTCATTCCATCCAGCAGCCATTCTGGTTTATCATTAAAGGACAATCCATGAATCCAATCCTTTGAGTAATTTCATCGTGACATTCCTTTGAAACAATACTTGAAACAAACTAGCTTAATAATATTTGGAAATTAAAATTACCTTTAAGAACCGCCACTCCAATAACTTTTGGGGTTTCTATTCAAATAACCACGAGGCTTCACATTGCAAAAACATTTGATGATACCACTCTGTCAATCTTTGGGATTGACATTACATTAAATTTGAAAATGGCTGCTACAAAACAATCTAATCTTTCTACTAGTATTTGGAAATTATAACTATACGTCGTGATGAGCATTCCAATAACCATCTGAAAGCTTTGATGATATATACCATTCTATCAGTTTTTGGGTTTTGACATTCCAGTATCCTATGAAAATCACCAGCACAGGGCAATCTAATCAACAATGTTTGGTATATACAATATGTAACCATTTGATAACCTTACAATAACCTCTGAGGGTCAGTTTTTTGAATAACATATGAGGCTGACCATTCCAATACACTGTAGCTTGAGAAGATATTATTACATGTACATGTAAATGTATATCAATCTTTGGGAATTGACAGTTCAGTAAATTCAAAATTCCCATCACATGGCAACCTGACCTTTCCAATATTACAGCATTTGGAAATGATAATTGTATTATAATATCCATTCCAATAATAGTTGAGGCTGACCATGTGAATATCTTCAATAACCTTTGAAGATTACCATCACAGGACAATCTAATTTGTCCGATACTCTTAGGAAATGCAATCACAATTACAATTAGATTATTTATTTCAATAGCATTTGAGGCTGACCATTTCAATAACCTTTGAGCATTCCCAACACAGAACAATTTGATTTTTCCAACGATATTTGGAAATCGTATACAGTTACGTTTTAGAATAGCCCCACCAATATCATTTGGGTGGGGTTTACACTATATAACAAAACATTGTACTATAACAAATTATTTTTTAAATCTGTTGTACAACATGTTATACATGTGTAACATCCACTCGATTACGTGGGTCATCAATACTACAATTTGCAACTTTTCAAACAAGTTGTATAACTTTGCAATATACATGTAACACGTTTTGTTATACAGATAATACAGTACATGTATCGTGTAAAAGCACATGTATTCTATTAACTCTGGAGGATTGGCATCCAAATAAACATCGAGGCTTCACACCTCAACAACCTTTAATATTTGACAGACTACATGTAGTATCACAGATGTACCTTAAAGTATCCAGGTCTACCTTAAAGTGTCTGGACTGTATCCGAGCCTACTTTTAATAAATAAATGAATTATACTGTACCTCTAAATATATTTTCCCCAATTATAAAATTATCCATCCGCCAGTGTTAACATGTCGCGACATGTAGGAATTACGCCGTTTGTTTTTCAACATGTTTATGACATAAAGTACGCCGATTTTATTCAACATATTTATGACGGTAGTTCGCCAAAATTTGTTCTCCAACAGTTGTTCTCATATGTCAATTGCTTGCTTATCCTAACCTAACCTATCCTATCGTACATATAACCTAACCTAACTTATGCGTAACTTATGCGATCAACTGTCTGCGAACAAATGTTGGCGATCAACTTTCCGGGAACAATTGTTGGCGAACAACTTTCCGAACGGTTCACGGAAAGTTGTTCGCATAAGTCGATCGGTTGCTTATCCTAACCTATCCTAACTGAACCTACTGAATATGTAACCTAACTTATACATAACTTACGCGATCAACTGCCTGCGAACGAATGTTGGCGAACCACTTTCTGGGAACGATTGTTGGCGAACAACTTTCCGGGAACAATTGTTGGTGACAAATTTATGGACGGTGCACGAAAAGTTGTTTGCCAACAATTGTTTCCAGAAAGTTGTTCATAGACAGTTGTTCGCATACACTGTATGTCAATTGTTTGCTTAATCTAACCTACATATACTGTAACCTAGCCTTAACCTAACCTATACTTAACCTAACTTATACATGTACATAACTTAACTTATGTGAACAACTGTCCGCAGTTGTTGGCGACAGCTTTCGGGACACCAATTTCTACATGTCATCGACATGTTAACACTGCATGGTGAACGAATTAATTTACAAATGGGGCAAAGATATTTGGCGGTATAACTCATTTATTTATTTTAAAAAAGTGGGCTCACTTTAAGGTGTTACACTGACAATAACTTCACATTTCAACATACTAGTACATGTACAAGTACATGTATTTTGAGGACTTTATTGTTGATAATTATCATACTGTTACATGGAGACCCAGGTTTCGATGATTCGATTTCAACAACGATCTACATGTACATGTATGACCTTCGACATCGTCCCCCACCCTAGCTTCGCAATTTCATTTTCGCGCAAATCGAAGGAGTTTTCATGGTTTGAGGGCATATGAAATTACATCGCTTTCAAAGCCGGTTAATAAGGCGGAGGAAACTGGGAAAAATTAAATCTTCGCTTTTTAATCGCGGGTGGGGGAGGACCGGGGCTTCCTCTGAGATTTTCCCCGCAGCCTTAGTTCTCGAAGAATGGCAAAAAACAGCGAAGTTGGCGCTAAACTCATTTTATTGTATTGATTACTTTTCGGTTGGGTTTTACAATCGCTCTTCCAGTAATTTTCCCTTTCGCGCATTTTTTTTCTTTTTTCCTCTCGCCCAAAAGTCAGGCCGAGACAATATGCGACTTTAATGGATTTCCCCATTCTTCGGCATTAAGAAGAAATAAAATAAGAAAGAAATCTTATGCTTATCTGGCCCTTGGAGACCGCAATCCTCGCGAATGTCTCTATTGATTTACCTTTCATCTGTTTGACTTTTTCACTACCTATCTCCTAAATGAATCAATTGTATCTCGGCCAGGGCACGCATTGTCTTTATCTAATTTCCTACAGGCGGCCCCCGCCAAAGTTTCGGGACTTTTTTCGGGCCCCAAATTCAATTACGAAACTATAAAAGCGAGAGGGGCGGCAAAAGGTGCTGAGAAATCACGGCCGAATGGGACGAACGTGAGGTCGTAAACCCGGGGTTCGAGGGGACGGAATTTCGTGCAGAACCCCTGATTTGAATACAGCGAAAACTAACGTTATCCCCAAAGTACGATTAGTTTTATGCATTTCGTATATAAGGGGGTCGAAAGTTTTTCCGAGTTAATGTACGTGTAACTATTTGTTTTTTGGAAAACAAGAGTCGCTTCAGGTCGCGAAGTTGAGCGGGAGTTGCTGTAGATGGCGCTGCAATTTTAAGAAGGAATTTTCCCCGTCCCGGAAGCGACTGGCGCGTCACTTCCGCCCCAAATAGGGATTTAAATGGGTTACATGGCCTGGAATTAAAATGGTCGGCATAGGCCCTGCTTCTATGTAGACACGATACAAAAGTGGGCTGCTCCTAACGGCTCGTAGACTGGCCGTGATTACCTAGTGGTTAGGGGCGACTAAATTAGAAATTACATTGCGAGGTTAGTTTAGGTTAGGTTATGCTAAATACCTAAATAAAGGGTAAATTGTACCTGTAAATAGCCAGGTTTTGTGCTGTTTTATTGCCTAATCTTCTGAAAAAATTTAAAAATCACTTAACGAAAAGTTTTGAATGAACTGTGACCATTTTTATAGTAACAGTAACAAGTAACAAGAGTCGCTTCAGGTCTTAATAAAATATCTTAGTTATAAAAATTTACATATGTATTGAACTTATTTGGGCAGAAAAACTAATCCAAAAAATTTAATGCGAATAATAATTTTATTCAAGCAACTGAAAAAATAATAGTAATAGCAGAGTTGCAATATGAATACTACGATCACATTTGGAGCAGGGCTTACATGTATACAGAAGTTACTGCAAAAAATACTGTAACAATAGG
Organism: Kryphioiulus occultus; assembly: GCA_034687865.1. Classification (NCBI taxonomy): domain Eukaryota; kingdom Metazoa; phylum Arthropoda; class Diplopoda; order Julida; family Julidae; genus Kryphioiulus; species Kryphioiulus occultus. Next base: position 18,266 of record JAQGAF010002048.1, read on the forward strand.
GGGTGTCAATCCTAAAAAATAAATGTAATTGAAATTGACTAATTGAGGTGCGCGTGTGCATATGGCTACCAAAAGCTGAAAAACCGGTTTTGGTAGTCATTTGCGAATGCGCACACCAATTAGTCAATTTCAATTACAATTATTTTTTTAGGAATGACATCCCCTATTTTTCCTTTATCAGAGAATGGAGATATATGTACAGTGTACGTGTACTGTAATTCCAAACAATGTTCGTGAAGTACATGTACATGTACATAATATTATATGTCAATTAAGATTTTGGCGCCATCTTGTCGTAGTGAATCTTATGCGCCCAGCATGTTATAGGACATTTCCCACAACAAAATGGCGCCATAATGAGCTTTAGGAAAGTGTCTATTGAGTGAAGAAAAGATTGAAATTATGCGCCATAGTCGAAATGATTCGGAAATCAAGAAAATGTTGGAATAAATTCTTCGCCTTTATTTCGTTGCTCGTGAAAGAGAAAAAAACAATAAATTTTCTGCGTAATTTCGCAATATCTTCAGGGTAGGCAGTTATTTAATATCAGGAGCGTCGCTTTTGTAGTTGATTATTGGAAGGGCCCTGGGAGATTTGCGAGCGGTAGCAAAAAAAATACACAAATTTAATTTAGCCCGATTTTTAATTGATTTTCTTCCTAATTATAATTGTGCACATTTTACCAATTATATCAAGCTGGCTCAGTTTGGTTTCTTTGATAAAGTATAAAGCAGACTGCATCATAAGCAATACATAAAAACGTTGTCATGGGGATTCTTCAGATGTCAGCCAGATGGCAGCAGCGTCTACAACGAGTTCTTGTTGACCTTTAAACTCGCTACCTTGTCTCAACTATCAGGATTTCGTAATCCAATCTCTCGCATTGGGAATGTTATTTTTAATGGCCCTGCATAACCAACACTCGCCAAAACAGCACGGGGCATACTGAAATAGCACTCCAGGAGAAAAGTGAAACCAGCGCGTTTTTCGAGTGGGCTGAGTCGGAAAAGTTGAAATTAAAATGTTTTTTTTGTTCCTTTCGATCAGCTCTAAATTGCAGTTTCAACAGCTTTTTCCAATTTTCTTAAATCAACATTTTGAACGAATCCCCACTCCAGCTGTAGTATCGCGTGAATGAAATAGGAAACTGTTATGATATCGAAACAGCTGTGCTGTTGCACCATTATCTGTTAATCGTCGGTTACTTAACTACTGATTAACCTTTTTTCCTCTCATCATTTTAGAAATATTTCTATCAGTCCTTCATTTCATCAGTTGTACTATCAGTCCTGCATTTCATCAGTTGAACTATCAGCCCTTCTTCACGTTATCTTGTTTTCTATCAGAACTTCATTTCATCAATTTTTCTATCAATCCGTTGTCATTTTATCAATGTTCCTATCAATCCTTCTTCATTTTATCAATTTCCGCAATCAGTTCTTCATTTTATTGATTTTTCTGTCAATATTAATCTTTTTATAAATTTTGCTATCAGTCATTTATTTTATTAATTGTACTATAATTCCTACTTAACTACATTAATTTTTTTAACAGTCCTTCATTTCAGCCATTTTTCTATGTCATTTATTTTGTTAATTTTCCTACCAATCCTTCTTCATTACATCAATTATTCTATCATTCCATTTTCATTTTAACATTCCATCAGTCCTTTATTTAATTGATTTCATTATCAACCCTTCTTCATTTCATCAATTGTTCTATCAGTGCATCTTCTTTTCATAACCAGTCTTGTCATGTATTTTCTATGTCATTTATTTTGTTGATTTTGCTACCAATCCTTCTTCATTACATCAGTTTTTCTATCATTCCATTTTCATTTTAACCTTCCATCAGTCCTTCTTCATTTTATCAGGTATAGTATCAGTGCTTGATTTTAAACAATTCATTATCAACCCTTCTTCGTTTCATCAATTGGTCTATCAGTGCATCTACTTTTCATAAATTTGTCAACCAATTCAATTATCAATTTTTCGATCAGCGCTTCGTAACTTTATCAAATTTCCTATCAGTTCATTGTCATTTCATCCATTTTTCTATCAGCACTTATTCATTGTGTCAAATTATTATCAGTCCGACTTTATATCACCAACATTTTCTATAAATACGTACCTTTATTATTTGTTTTTGTCAGGACTTCTTCCATCTTTACCCAAATTCATTTACATTCTCCGAATGCATTTCTTCTACAAATTGCGATTCAAGCATATCGTTCATCAAATTTCCATAATTTGAGATCTGAAACTTATAGGTAAAAGTCAGTGTTCATTGCAAAGTTTGTTTTCTTCATTTTCAGCATCCGAATATGCGATGGGTAAAAAAGACTGCAAATTGGAACAGTGCATGAAGGACATGCAGAACATTATGCACGATCAGAAGATGAATTTCCCCACCAGTGAAGAGGACCTTAACGCTGTCTGCCTGTGAGTAAAGACAGTCGCAATCAGGGTGTAGCTGCAAATTGATGATAAAAATTTAGATTGTTTGCTTCTTGAATTCCTCTTCCTTTGTTTCGAACCTCATTAAAATTGGAACATTACCGATTGAAATTTGAATTTTTAATAATCTGCTCTAGATGGATGCTTGGAATGAGGGTCTCTGACAGAAAGGGCAATTTTTAAATCATCTAAAGCTCGAAAAAAAGCAATTGGATGGGTGTGAAAACCGAGATAATCAAATTAGCAAACGTCTCTTGTTGCGCATCATAGATGGCGCTGGTAGCCCATATTTTCTAGTGCCTCTAATATTTTCTAGATACGGATTTTTCAAAAATGTCATAGCCACCGGTATACAGGGTGACTAGTAATGTTTTGGAAAGACCATTTAGTTTGCAAACTTTCAAGTAGTTGTGGTTGTGGAAGCCTTGGAAGATTGGGAAGTTGTGGAAGACTATACAAAAATAATACCGAAAGCTGCTACTTTGGTTGCAAACTGTTTGCAAATTTGAAAATAGAGACGCCAATTTTGTACACTCGTGGCCAAGACAAATGAAAACATTGTAATGTTTTTACAAATCGTATACATGTAGGTCATTCGATAATTTCGAAATTTGCGTTTGAATTAATTTTTGGAAACGCGTTTCATAGAAAATCAAGCAGATTCGAAATAACTCCGTCTAGTGATGAATAGTGACCAAGAGTGTAAAAATTGGCGTTCACGTCCACGTTTAGCGTGGAGCTGTCACTCTCTGTTAAATTCAATTTAAAACAGTGAAATTGGTTACAACTGCAACTAGATGTGTAATCAATCTGAAATATATAAGGTGTCCGATAAGTCTGAAATCAATGGGGTCTCGTCAAGGATTAATATCATTTTAGTCTGTATTGATCATATTTTTCCAACCTGTGGGTGGGGCGATTTCCTACATGTAATTAATTTTTGTCCAGTCATTGGCAATCCTCGCAATCGGCGAACTATGAAATCACAAAACAGCGATAAAATGATTGACTATAATATCAGTTAGCAACCATGCGAGCAATTTCCCGTCAGAAAGTGATTGCTATTTTGTTGTAACTACCCTGCAAATCACGATAAAATACTAGGTGTATCGTCAGATTTTAAGTTCTCATCAGTTCTCTTATAGAAAAAAAAGCTAATTGCACTAAAACTGAAGCGAGACTGGTTGAAAGCTACTGTAAGTTTGCAACTAATTTGGTTACAAAATTGGTGGACAAATGGTAATCAATCGCAAATATACAGGGTGCCGAAAAGTCGTTGATCAATGGTAGAGCCAGGGTTAATACCATTTTAACAAGTCATAGGCTGGCAGTGATTGCTTGCAGTTAGGGGCAGCTAACTCTGAAATTTCATTGTTAGGTTAAAAAATACACAAAGCAAAACGAAATTAAAGAACATTTTAGGCGTTGAACATTTTACCAACCTGTGGGTAGGGCGATTTCCTAACTGATTTATGTCCGCAGGATAACAGATATTGCAATCGATTTACAATTGCTTGGCAACCAATACAACTTTTAAAAAAATGTGGATAAACTTTGGTATACGAGCGGATTCCCTGCTCCAAATACTCTCAACATATTTCTACTTCAACTTTTCATGTCCTAGATGTCGTAATTTACCAGGGTTCCTCCAAACCTCGTAAAGTCAGGGAAATTGAAAAGGCCCGGAAAAGTCAGGAAAAATTAATTTACCTTAAAAATCCAGGGAAATGCAACGGGTCAATAATACATTTATAGTGGATTGATGTATTAATTATAAATTGGTTAATACAAAAAGCATAAAATACTGAAAATATTCATGATGAAATTGTCGATTTTACAAAAAAAAAACTAATCTAAATTTTCTGTTTCCTTATGAAATATGAAACTGTGTTATATATCCTGTTTATATAAAATAACCAATAAATGCAGCAACCCTTACATTGGCATGTGTCACATTTTTCCATTTTCAGAGTTAGGGAGGTCAGTAAATTTGTTTCGAATTTCCCTGGATTTCAGAAAAAAAGTCATGGAAGTTGAACATTTTATTTCTGGGGTAACTCTGCTTATCCTTTTTGAATTTTGTTTTCACCCATTGGTAGATCAGTTTTTACCACACAGCTGCGTTCTCACGAGTCAATTTTTGGCGATCAACTTTCTGTTGAAAACGAGGTGAAACGTGAGAACACGCTTTCAACAGACTTGAATCAGAGTGGATGAATGATTTGTTGAATCGAACAAAGTTGACCACCCTTCAACTTTTCAACGAACACGAATTCGAATTATCCCTCAGGGGGGCGTATTCCTCCCTGTGGCAAAATTTCCAGGTGGAAGGTCTGCCCCCTGGCGTTGGTGATGGGCGTAATAGGTGCGAAAATAGGCCAACGTTAAAAATTCCACAAACAAACAAACAAACGAATTCGAATTTTCATCAGAATCGTGTCCCATTTAATGCAAATTTCGTACAAATACGACAGCATAATTTTCCTCGGAGCCATCTTCAATTGCAAGTTGCATACATTTTTGTTGAAACGTCCGAACAGAATTTGAACAATTCGTCATCAATATTTGTCAATCAATAACTGCTGATCGACAAAGGTTGACTCGTGATCACCTTTAGTGATCAAGGAATTTACCTACAGTGTACTACTAATTTTTCACCAGTCTTTCAACTTTTGTAGTTTTAACCTGTTGTGCGAAAGTGATCATAGATGGCGCTGACCATCAACGCACGCCGCCTTGGATGTGTCCCTTCCTGTCTCGTCCATTCGGATGTCGCGACACACGTTCATTGTTCCGTTTTCTGCTTTACTTTAAGGACGTTTAATGGGAAAATCCAGTGCATCGACAATTTCATTTCCACTTGCTTCACGGCAGAGAAGAAGGAGATGTCAGCGCGCATGCGCCAGAGCTCCATGGGCGTCATCGACGACCTTTGCAACGATGGCAAATTTCGAAATGGTGAGTCTTTAATGGAACCCAGGCTGGCCCTTTAATTGGTTTACCGGCGCCATCCTCTTAATTTCCACTAAAAAGCGCTTCGAAATATTTCGGAAACGGCCCTTAAAGTCTCGGCTCATCTTCCGTCTCGAGGCGGTAATGCAAAATTAAATGGCGGGGCCACTTCCGCTTCCGCAACACGTGGCCCCTTCAAGTTAATTAGAACGAGTCTGGAAAGGAGAAGCGGGATTCCGTTATTATTATTGCAAAATTTATGAGGTGATAAAGGGCTGCGGAATTTGCCTTTCTGCTCCACCATGCTGAAAAAGTTAAATTACACTGTGCAGCGAAACCTGCATAAAACGACCAAGGAAAGTGGTGTATAAAGTTAGCCGTAAATAGGCGTTTGAATATTGCGCAAAGAATACTTGTTATTAGGCAGTTAGAGAAATTTCGTACGAAATAAAATAAATACGAAAACGAAATCACATTTCGTAAGTACATGCCCTGTTTCGTATTTCGTAAAAACAGTTAAGGAAATTTCGTACGAAAATACCCCAAATCAGTAATAATGATTTGTGACCATACATATAGTTTTGCTATATCCCTATTAGTCCCTTTGGCAAAGAGTAACCATCAATAGGGATTTATTTTAAGGAAGTCCCCATTGCCGTGATCACGATGTTTTCTACGCATGCACACCTTTTCTTTTCGATTATTTCGTGTGAGTACACATTTCGTACGAAATCATGGCATAGATTTCGTACGAAATGTTTAGTTTTTATAACATCTCGCCGAAAACACATTTTTGGCCAAGGAAATGACGTCAAAAGGTAACTTTTCGTACGAAATCAGATTTCGTACGAAATTTCTCTGTCTATTAATAAAAATAAAATAAAATTAATGAGTAAATTAGTGGCAAATAAATACACAGCATATACTACCTGCTTTTATAAATTTGAACCTGTTTTTTCACACTTTTTTTCCGTTTTATTAGATCAATAGCTAATAATGCATTCAAGGCCGTATGCAAATCAGCCAAAGGATAACTAATGCAATGGCGATTTTGTAATGGTCTATATCAATTCAGTAAGACTATGTATTAGGGAAAGTATTATATTCCTTTTGCAGGAATACGCGACAAGACTGAACAATTGAAAGTCACGAGGATGCTGATTTTCCAGTTGCCGGACGTCAACGGTAACGTGCTCGTCGTAAGTATGGTCATGGCGATGATCATGACAATTTCTGATGCAAATTATATAGTGCAAGAATTGCAAGAGGGATCATCCCTATAGGCTATAGTGGAAGTCGCGCTAGTTTTAATTCCGAAATCGATTTCAATTTTACAGGACTTGATGCAGCTCTTGCAAAAGATCGCCGGCGGAAGTAGGAGAAAAGAACCGTTCGTGAGGAATCTGGCTTTCAACATGACCCCTGCTCTGTTCGACATGGTCAACGTGAACCCTCAGGACGCCTTGGTCACACAGTTGATGATCGACTACGCCCACTTACTCCCCGCGGTACCTCCGTTCATGATGAAAGAACTGAACATAAAACGCCAAAGAGACGAAAAGACCACTGACACCAAGGTGAGTCCAATGTCCCGGGACATTCGAATGGGGTAATTGGGACTCAGTTCGGACATACAGTATATTGAGAGGAGCTTAGCTCGAGAATCTTCATTGTCCAACGTGGATTTTAAAAAGCTGATTTTCTCCCCAGTGAAAATTCCTATATATACCAATACCCACATAACCAATTACATTGGAATTGGTATACTGGTATTTGGCCAAACTGGTACATTGGTATTGGC
>JAQGAF010002049.1:0-25460 GCA_034687865.1 Kryphioiulus occultus
AAAAAAATGCAATTAAATTTGACTGCGAACATTTAAAATCACTATCCACCTTTTTAGTTGCAACAGCTGATATCACTATGATATTAATGACACTACTGGAAATTAGTGACACTTTGGTGATACCAGTATATATCACTACTTAACACTATGGATCTGTATTCAGTACAGGTAGTAATATTGTTATTACTATCTGTAGTGATAGTGATACTACTATCTGTAGTAATAGTGATAATACTAACCATAGTAATATCATCATCATAGTGATGTCAATATCCGTACTCATTTTTATATACTGACATCAGTAGTCCAAAAAAACACTATTCATCACTATAGAATGGTGATATCAATAGTGATCATATTCTAATCTTTCCACCAGGGTTGCTTGCCAAGTATACAAGAATGACACCTGTTTTAGTTGTCAGAATTTATCCCTTTTTCGTTTTTGGGAATGTCAGATTTGGCTGCCCCTAAGCAAAGGCAATCACTGCCAACCTACGAGGCATTCGGAGAAGCTCACTTTCTTAGTGTCTATGCTGGAGTATAGACTTTACTGAATTGCACCCCATTGAGACATTGTTATTAACTTGAATAACTTCCTGCAATTACCTGGTCACTGAGCAGTGATGGTGAAAAACAAGGTGCAATATAGCTCTTCTCCACAACCCCATTTTAAGCAATATCTAATCTGCATAACAATTGCACAGTTGAGTCTAAGATGGCGCTGTGATTTTGGAAAAGGATGAATTTTTTGTTTTTGAAATAAATACTGTATTTATCACTTTTACATAAAGTAAAATTTGAATGCCGGAATATGTTGGTTTACTCATTTGGGTACCTTGATTAGCAAGTGTAAGAGAAAGCCGGGGCAATCCGAACCCCAAAAATCAACCTGATTTTAACAGAAATGAGCAAAAAAATTATAATTTAAGATTGTACCGTAACCTTTGCGATTCTCCATCTCCACTTCCAGGTCTGCTGTGGATGACACAATTGCAGCTGTTGCGTTGGGTGTCGATGGAGGCATCAGCAAACGAGCTTCCAGGAGTTCTCACCAGGGGGCTCTTCATGCCATACAGCTTGTGGTGTTCTTCCCAGAACGAACCTGTGGGTCCAGCTAAAGCGTTCTTCTTCCTGTCGACGAAAAAGGTAAAACAAAGGCCTTCCATTATTTTTAACAAGTTCACATTACTAACAGTGGGTCATTAGCATCTGACAATAAGTTAATAAGTCAATAAGGTACATTAAGGGACATCTCGCTTGTGATCGGTGATTGTAGAATTGTATATACTTGCGTCTCGATCACATTAGATGCAAACTTTATTAAAAAAAAGCTGCACTACGTTTCGGAGAGTTAACTCCTTCTTCAGGTGCGACTATAAAATGAAATACATTGATTTTGGGAACGGACATTTTTCATAAAAGCAAGGGCTAACCATGCCCTAAATCGTCGAGGCTTAGAACCCAGACAATTTATTGTTTTATGAAAAATGTATTTCAAAAGTAATCAATTGTATTTCATTTTATAGTCGCACCTGAAGAAAGAGTTAACTCTCCGAAACGTAGTGCATCTTAGTTTTTTAGTAAAATTTGTATCTAATCTGATCGAGACGCAAGTATATACAATTCAGTAAGGTGCATGTATGACATTAAAGTCAAGAGCTATAGCCACTCTGGACTACATGTAGCGACCAATTGGTATTTGGTAATGGATTGACTTCAGAATGATTATTTTTTTCGGAAACCAATGCATTCAACTGGTGGTAAGCACTACAGGTGCTACTTGTACGTTGTAAGACCTACTGTACATGTATTTGGTGCTGTTGCATCAGCCATGACGATAAATGACGTCAACAGATTATATTGGTTTATAATTTGCAGAGTAAGTTTTGTTGGTGTCAACATAAGCCACTTATAAGATTGGCTGAAATTAGGATCATGCGAAGGTAATGTATTCTAAACACGACTACAATGTACAATTGGGTCCCAAAAGAACAATCTTGGATTAGTGCTATGGCCTTCTATTTTGAACTTGTTACCATGACAACTTAGGGACCAATGAATAAATGGGGGTGTGAATGTCCAGCGTTCGGTTAATTTGGTATTTCTGCAAATGAAGTTGTATGGACAACATCGAAGGGAGATAGCCACAAGGGACACCATTGTTTAACAGATGATTACGTTAGCAATATTTCTATCCTAGGACTCTTCTAGGTGATATACATGTACAGTATAACCTTTACAAATTTGAAATTCTCCCATTTGCACATTACATTTAAGAAATTAGCTTTAGTTTAAATTCGTTTTGCAGTATAATTGTATTTGTAAGCAAAAGATATCACCCGGTTACTGAACCGATTTGAGACCGATTTCGTGTAAATATTTTAATAAGTGCAGTTTTGTGAAACCAAACGATTTGAGAATTTTTGGACATCTTCGAGAACGTGTTTTGTGCTAGACGAGGAGTAATAACGTATATCACCCACATGTAGAAAGACTTATTCCAATCATCAGTAATTGTGTCCTCAATTGAGTATCAGCCACTTTCACTCCTATACAAATTTCCTAATTAATTTGGGACATATTAAAATGTGCAACAAGCAGCTGTGGAAATCGTGTGCATTTTCCACAAAGGCAGAGATGAATGCCACGAATCCAGGATGGCTGTGACCATGGAAACGGTGCAAAACATCTAATCGAAGCCTTAAATTTGTTACGAATAAGGCGATTCATGAACGAACTGCCAGGAAGAAACATCAAAACAATCACAAACGGATGTTGATGAGAAAATGTTGTCCAAGGTTTTTTTTCTGTTTGTTTTCCTGCATTTATGACGTGTTTATGAAACGTTATACTGTAGCTAGTAAGCTGGAAATGCGACAGGTTTCCAAACTTAGCTTTAAAAAATGCTCTAATTTTCAATTCATCTGTCTGTCTGTCATGAATACAATGCTGCATGATTACCAAAAAGACATGTCTGTACTTGTACCAGGGTTTCTGGAAAATTTTAAACGCCAGAGAACGCCAGACTGAAAAAGTCAGAGAAATTAAACAAAGCAATAATAGAATTTACAAAGCCAGTTATTGGTTAGTTAACAAAAAATCAAGAGATGACGAGAATTTCCTTGGAACATATTAATAATGAAATTGTCACATTAAAAAAATTAAATTGGTGTTTCCATTTGAAGGTGTGTATTATCACCTGTTTATACATGTACCGTACTAGTATACTGTTTATGAACTTTTGAAAGAAATAAATATAGCATTCCATACATTTTCCGTTTTGAGCAGCCAAGATGGTCAAGGATTTTTTTTAACCTGGAAAAATCCGATAAGTCAGGGAAGTTGAGAATTCCATCTGTGGGGAAGTCCTGTATAAACTAATCAAGCTAATCCGCTTATGGAACTCCTAAATTTCCTTATTCGGATCGGTTGGGTACTGAGTTGCATGAATTGATTTGAATGGGGCGAAAGTTACCTAGGACATAAAACACCCCGAATTATAGTAATGATATTTTTTTTATTTTGGGGTATACAAAGTGGGCCTGGTGGTGAAAGTTGAGAAATCGAAATTTTTAACGAAATGAGGTTTTCATTTGGTGATTGATTGTGACATTGACTTACTGTCTAGAGAGTTGGAATAATGGGAAGGTGTGTAGTAGCCATCAGTGGGGAAGAGATACATGAATGTGGTGATCATGATGAATGGGATTTATGAATGGTAGACCACACTTTAGCAATGATTGAGTTGATAGATGGTTGGTCAGCAGGGGCTGACTCAACTTCATGTGACTGAGTTGGTATTATTGTTGGAAATGGCTAGTTTATTTATTGGGAGGCTCTGGAAACAGTCAATTTTAGACCAGGAGCAAGTTTCAATAAGCTGGTAACATTGAAGTGAATGTAATACAACAGTTTCCAATGATCCATGTTCTCCTTAACAGAATGTGTTAAGATGAGTTGCCAATTTAATCCAATGCGAATCACAGATGTTCTTTTCCAGTTACAATGTGGACATTTGTGGGAATTACAGCTCTGAACATGCAAACGCTTCCCAAATCGCCTTAAACTCTTAGCTATCAAAACACTTTATTTATTGAAGTAAGGAATGTTCTGTACCGTCTCTGCCTCCGACAAACAGCCACAAAGCCGATGACAGCCGATACGAAAATGATACAGCCGAAGGCCAGCAGCGCCACCTCTGATACGGACAAGGACTCTGACTTCTGCTTGAAAACCACCTCGTGTACCTTCATCACATTTAGCCCTTTAAGGTTCTCCTGAACCAATACGATGTTGTCCTTCAGAGCACTGCAGAGAAACAATGAGAGTTTACGGAATATACGCAAAGCACGAACTGCCATTGGGGAATTTTTAGAAAGCCCTCTTACTTCAGTAAAACGTCCACTTCGATTATGTTGTTCGTAATTGGGTGGATGGCGTACAGGTACATGTCAGTTCTGGAAGAATGAAAAGTCTGTGTTAACATTGCACGTTTCGGACAAATTTCTGGTGTTCTGGTACCGGCACTTCTCTATGCAAAAACACTGTCGAAAATCAATATTGCCTTCGAAAGCCCTCGAGAAGGTAAGATGCTTTCAAAATGTCAGGAAAATAAGAAGCATTTCGGATTTAGGGAGCTTCCGACAAGAGAAATCCATCGCAAAAATGGATATTTTCAGCGAATCAAAACACCGGGAATGATCTGATAAAGACACCCGGTGCACTACTCACGTAGTGGGATCAATGACAGTGTCGTCCATGTGCACTGACAGCTTGCAGACCTTAACGTCGTAGCCAGTCATGTTGCTCAGTTGCCTAATCGGGGAGAACAAGATGTCATGAACTTGTATTCCAAAAATGTATTGAGTGGACATGGTGATGGACTTACTGATTGATTTTGAGAATGGATTTTTCTGCGCTCAGCGGGTCGCTGCGCAACACCATGACGGCCATCTTGGTGTCTGGCAGGACGTGGACCTGAAATGACAGAAGTGGACAATGGGTATCTGAACAGATGCATGTGAAGACACTGTGCAACGTGTTTTACATGCACATTTCTATGGTCGAAACACAAGAGCTACTTCCGTTACTTGCCGGAACGGCAACTTACAATAACGTTCTCGAAGGAAGATTTCCCCTTCTTGGAGCCGTCCATGTCTGTGGCTTTCACGTCGAATCCGAACACTCGAGCCCCATCAAACACCAAGGGTATCAAGGTCTTGACCACCCCTGTCAGAGGCTCCACATAAAACTTTCTGGAATCGTCACCGTCTCTGGGTTCTATCTCGTAGCGGATGGCGCCATTTTGACCTTCGTCTGCATCCTTGGCCTGTGAAAAATATACGGTGTTCTCAGTTTTGTGATGAAATATTATTCGTACACTTTATCTGTATCGGTGTCCCAATGGCAGAGCTAACAATTTATAGGACTCCATTAGTACTGCAGTTCTTTGCAAACATTCTGCATGTCAAAAATTGCCATTAATAAAAATTACCATTTTACTAACAATAGCACATTGTCAAATGTCAGTCTGATTTTGATATTTGTTGTACTAATATGAAGCTTTTAGTTCAAAATATTTTGAAACATGAACGAAAAATTGTGTAAATGAGCCGGTTACAACTCAGAGCAATTTATACGACAAACCAAAGGGCCTGCCCTAATGGTAGGGTTCCCCACATGCTCCATATACAGCACATGTACCACATTCAAATCACGAAATGACGAACAGTGATCATACCAAAGATTTGTTGGCTTTCAAACTAACTTCGAATTATATATTATTGATTAGACATATATTATTTTCAATGTAATTGTTCCCTATGTTAAGGTATTGAACCAATAAACAAATTCAATTTTTAAAAACTGAATAAATAAACTCAATAAACATAAATTTAAGCAGGTGCTTCAGATTTCAACTAAAGTTAACATATAATAGCTTCAATAAAGGTAATCATCCAGCTTTCATGCTGTCAATACCCTGTGGGAAAGTCTACCAACGACCCTATGTGTTTTTGCAAAGTTTACCTTGTTCGAAGTTGTAAACGTCTCATTTCCACAATTATTCATGCATGATAAATGACATTTTGGACCAAACTTGTCTATTAACACATATTTTTACGAAATCAGACTGACAGTTGACATTGTTCAATTGTAAGATAATATTCACAGGTGTTCTATATCCAGATTCCTTAATGTTACCAAGTTTTATTTTCTAATATATTCACCACGGAGGCCAGGATATCGCCGCATACATGTAAATGGTCTCTGCTCTTGATTTATAAAGTTTTAAAACCCTTTTTATCTGTCTGGTTCACCCTTTTCGAAGATATTTAACCGACTTTCTGCCTTACTAGAGTGCTGAAATGTGGTATACATCTTAAATTCGCTATACATTATTGTATGTAGCTCACTTTTCACGTTTTATGAACTTTTGAAGTTGATAAAATACATCCGATATTGCAGTATGACGTGATGCCTGTCATCCCAGGCGTGTTGACAATTTCGAAACGTACGTGTGTATGGAAATTCGGACCGTGTGATGCCCCCATCATGCATTTCGTTTTAACTGGTCGAGAACACATTGTGAAACTTTATAGGAAAGACGTGTTTTTTGCGCCATCCATTTATATAATTTTATTTAATAATTTAATTTCATAATTCCTTCGTTGAATTTCTGATTGCAACATTTGTACTTGAACTGTATCTAAGCTTATCTTCCCTGACTTATTTGTGTTTAAAAGAACCCAATCATCCAGCCTATCTTTGACCATCCTTGTAATTCTGTTAGGATTTTTAACCATTTCTCATTTTTTTTCTTGGGGTGCGCACATGTGTACATGTGCACATGGGTTACAATGATATGATATGCCTCCATTGATGGATATATTGATTAAATTCATATTTCTTAATGTCCTTACCGTAACTTTAAGAACTTCATATCCAAAATTGGCCTCTGCTGGAGCAGCAACAATCAAGGGTTTACCTTTGGTGGAAAACATTGGAACGTTGTCGTTCTCATCACCTACGTGTATGGTTAATAGCACTTCGTTGCTGGGCACAAATGAGGCTTCCATCTCCTTGATTTCCCCTTCAGTAATAACAAGAAAATCACATCAGTTTTTTTTTGGTTTGTCAGTCTTGCTTCAAATCCCATTTTTCACAACAAACCTGGAAAACTTTGTCGTTTTTTGCGGCCTCTGTTGACTTTTTCAGCCTTGATTCTCAACTGGTACTTTGAGGCCATTTCCCTATCAAGGCTTTTGGTGACCATTAGTTTGCCGCTGTTGGGTTCGATGATGAAAAGACCTAAATATAAAAACAAACAAAGATATAAAATGGTGCAGCTTCAAAATAGACTGTTGCATTTATGCTTTCACGTTCTACTGGGCTTAATAAATTTCAGTGGGATGATAAACCAGAGTACTTAAACGTGGTTCTAGCTGAAAGTATTTGACATGCATCATGAAGTTTTGAATCAGAAAAAAACTATGAAAATAAAGTGGCATAAATTCATACTGGCGCATTCGATGTTGACAGTAACAGAAACAAAATCAAAACATGCTTGAATCAAAATATGCCACAGGATATAATAAAAATCATTAAATTTTTTCGCTGTAATTCGTAGCCGTGATCGAAGTTTTTGAATAGTTATTGTATCAAAAAACCTCTGTAAAATAATCGATCGACATATCTTTTCAGAAGAAGGAAGAGCAACATCTGCTTTTGCGGATTCAAAGCATTGAATGAAATGAACATAATGTTGAAAACAATTTTTTTTCGAAAATTAATTGGAGAGAGATCAACAGGAGTTACAGGCAAATTAAGCTAAAAATGCTTCGAAAATATGAAAATCTAATTACTGCACAGTATAATGGTATTGGAAGTTTGCTATGCGACACCCGATTCTGATGTCAGGCATGTGGCCAGTGTGAAAAAGTGTAAAAAATGTAAAAATGTATACCCTTGTGTGAAAAATGTGAAAAATTGCGTAAAAATTACAATGAATGTGAAAAATTGCGTAAAAATGACAATGAATGTGAAAAATTGAGTGAAACTGACAATGTATTTGAAAAAATGAATTGTAAATGAATTTCACAACACATCCAGCTTAAAACTGAGGAATTTCCATTTATTCAGGTCCTTAATTTCACAAAAACGAACTAAAATTTGATTATTTTTATCAGTTTTTTTTAAATTGCCTGCGGCGCTCTTTTGAAGACTAATATTTATAAGAATCTTAAAAATAATGCATTGTCTTACAAAATCATTTCCATGAAAATACACCTGAAATCCATTTTTGGTCGAATTATAAACAATCGCCAACGACGTTCTCTAAAACATTGATATTAAATTTTACACCATAAAACTGTTTTGGAAAAGCAAGCTGAAATCCACTATTTGTGGTCTAGTTTTGTATTGGAAAATACCTATAGTGTTCTCAATATTGTAAGTTAGTCGCGTCCTGTAGTTTGAGATGCACTGTTATATCTCTTGAAATAGCTATTTTTTCAAAAATATTGGGTAAAAAAGTGGAAAACTCAGATATTTTCATGTGAAAAAATGTGAAAAACCCCATATAATTGCATGTTAAAAAAACGTGAAAAATATCAGATTCTTGGGTGTGAAAAAAGTTGAAAAATTGTGTACCAACTGGCCACATGCTTGTGATGTCCAATTAGACCTTGATGTCATGATATACTGTGCATGACTTTCTAACTCTTAATCAGTAAATACATGTTTTAGTCCTTATTTCAAATTGAAAGTAAAACTTCAGATGTCTGGTATGGTGGGTTCATAGCATGTCAGACTGTCAGTGAAGTGTGATAAACGTAATTTGAGACTTTTACATCAATTGCAGGCAGTATTCTGATGAGAATTGCTGCACTACCAAGCTGCCAAGCTGCAATTAGGACCAACTTGATATGCCTGAAATTCGAAATTCAGAAAAACTTTGCCTAGTCCCAAATTATCCATTTATAGAATAACCTGGACCTTCTCTTTAATTTTAAATTGGGATTAGGACTCTTAACATTTGCGAAGCCAAATAGAAAGCCAAATATCATGACATCAAGGTTCAAAGTTCTTTTGGACGCTAAGACATTTGGACCTCAAAACCGGATGTTCCATTGTATAGCCGACTTCCTATTTGCCAGTAAGCAAGGTCTAAATAGTCTATCGTGAACCAAAATAAGCTTAATATTTTTTGCAGTTTATGGTTTCACTCTTACTGGTCATTGAAAGTTTCGTAAACACTGATTTCGAGGAATTTCCTCCTACAATTATATTGTTGATGAATGCGATTATAGCAAGCACCGCAATTTCCAGCCCTTAATAAGAACTCATCAACATGTTAATAACTAATATCAAATTCCAGCAAAATCTCAACTATGGTAATATTCATCGTCTCTGATTGCTTCTGAGAAATTGAAAATTGCCTTTTTTGCAGCTGCTTAATTAACCAGCTCAGCGCATTATGATGACGTTCAGTCTATAAATGCTCTTCGGTTTTTCAAACTCAAGTCTTCTGGATCTTTCTAATGCAGCCTAATTAACTCAAGGAATAAATTAGTCTAATGTTCGTCAACCTTTTGTTTATCATCTGTTTAAGAATGCAACGAAAGCCTCGTTTCTTCTTCTGTATGTGGGAAGTGGATTTTTGCATTAAGTTCGAAATCAGGAGACTTACGCTTAATGGGATTATCTCGATTTCTCGTCAGAAATGTAACAATGAACAATTGCAGTTTGGAGGCGTTCGAGCCAATCAGACGCCGTTTTCTTAACTTTAGTTTTAAATCCTGCATGGCGATGCGCCATCGGTGATAAGTAGATAAGAAATAAACAAGTTGCACATCAAAATTAACTCATGCGCATGAAAGGCAAAACCTGCACCAGAAAAGCATTTAAAACAAGTTATTGTAAATCCCTTAGTGCTTGATGTAATTTGTGTACCTATAGCAACATAAGTTCAAGTAAACTTTGTCTAACTTCAGATCGAAAAAGTGCGTTTCCATAGTGCGAAACAAATCCGTATTTAATCCGAGTGGAAAAGTACATGAGGTTGTATACATGTATGACCTTTTATTTAAATAAACCTACATGCAAGCAAGAGAACCTGAAGATAAAAGCATACATGACTATCTTGCTTACCATAAAATATACTATTTAATTATAATTAAATTGCCAAAATATTTACTTCTTTATTGCTGCTAAGTTCTCTTCTCTAATATGGCAATATCAGTAAAATTTAACTAATAACATTTGCTGTGACAATTATTGTGTAGGAATGGACATATGATATATGACGATAATGTATACGTGTTTTCCAATACAAATATAAACATACATGTCCATGTATCTAGATATGTACCTGTATGGCTATACATGTACATGCTTTGTATTGACATGTATGGAATTATACGCAGCATATGGACATATGCATACTGTATTCATTGACATAGCTACCTACATTGTACATGTATTTGGCCATCTAGCTTACAGTTAGATCCATTTGTGACCAATTGTTGGTCAAACAATGTATGGAAATGAAGGCATACTTAGTATTTGGATATACATGTATATGGTCCATATTTAACTTTTCCACATAAGCAGCCACACTTATTTTGTCCTTTTATAAAAGATTAAACTTAAAAATGACAAACATTTTAAATATTTGTATGAATAGCTTGGTTACTTTTTTAGAATAGCTTTAACGCATTATTTTGGTATGCTCGTATTTAATCTTAAATGTTGCTCACAAAATCTATGTCTTCTCCAATTAATAGCAGCATTTTTTAATTCGATATACTGACATGTTCCATCGAGTATAAAATAAATATGGATGTGATTAAACATATTTAAGCACTTGTACTGCATCGTAAATTACCTACAAGTCGTCTTTAATGAAGAATAGTTTCTTTACAAATGCATATTAAGCCAGTTCTTTCGAAAGACTCTTTCAATGCCGAGCAATATCCTGTCTTAATGAAATATCTTGTATGATTATTATAGAAACGTGCTTCAATGGTTTCATACCAGCATGGGCACCCGCAGGGGGGGTGCAAAAAAGGGACTAATAAGTTTCAGTGAATTTATTTCGAATATCGAAATAGGATCGAGATATTTCAAATATAGTAGTTTTAGACTTTGCCCTCACCCTGTAAAATTGGCATTTTCCCAGTGCAACAACATATATTATCTATTCGTTATGAGCTCGTATGATTGCCTTGGGATTCCTTTAAATTGCCCAAAAATGACGAAGATCTACAGCTGCTGCTTTGAGGTTAACAGTTGGTGGAATATGAACTCATTAGGGATTTGACGTTTTCTCGCTGAGTGTGGAATTGATTGTAGTTTTCAGTCAATACTTCACTCGAAATAGGTTTACAAAAGTATGCTAGCGCAAGCGAGGCTGGTACAGGAGGAATTTCAATAAACAGGCATTTTAAATTTGATAAAATTATCTTTACGACCTTTGCCTGCATCATAATTGCTAGTATAACAAAATTGCAAAGGTATTTTAAGTACTCTGTACATACTGTACGTTTACATGTACTCTGTACATACTGTACGTTTACATGTACTCTGTACATACTGTACGTTTACATGTACTCTGTATTGCTTATTCTCTGGAAGCATAACTAATGCCACTATACCCCGAATATAAAATGATTGCTTAAACACAGCTTCAGATGATGCGAAAGTAATTAAAATATCATCGTAAAGCGTTAACATAATTTCAAAACATAATCTAAAAAACTTTTCGATTTACAATTTTTAAATTAATTTTTGTTTCATAAGACCAAATCAGCAATCACTATAAAAGTCAATTTCAAAAGAAAATTGAATTCAAAATTGTAGAACCACACCAAATTTGCTTGTACCGTAGTCCGTTTGTACTCTTAAGAAATTGCGTATAATACTGATTGGCGATTTGCTCGCGTTAGGGAGTGTCAATCCTAAAAAAAATATGATAATTGAAATTGACTAATTGATGTGCGCGTGTGCATATGCATACCAAAACCAGAAAAACCGGTTTTGGTAGTAATTTGCGGATGCCCACACCAAATAGTCAATTTTAATTACAATAATTTGTTTAGGATTGACACCCCCTATTATATCAGTGGCCATCTTATGGGTGAACTAAATGTACATGTCCATGTACACATTAATTGAAACATTAATTTTTTTAATTAATTTTTGTAATGAGGGTAAGACATTAAGACATTATAATCAACCTGTATTTGAGAAGATATTTTGGGGAAAACTATAGTCGATTTTGTTGCATTTGTTTGTCTCAGTTGTATTTGGGCAAGGCAATGCCAACTTGAACTACAGTAAGGACAAAAACAAACTATCGTTGGAATGCACGGTATTAACTTATTTTAACCCCAAACTTTCCAAAAATAAAAGTACCATAAAGTAAATCTATTATGCTAAATAGCTATAAATAAATAATGTATGGTTCAAATTTAGTATGGGTAAACGAGAAAACATGTTTTTGGAATTAATGACACTGGGGAAGGTGCTTGTCCGCCTGTGTGTGACAGGTTATTAGGCTTATTTGGCAACTTTATTTATCCAAATCTGTGCTAGTAACTTTTCTCAATCAATAATGGAAATTCATTACCTCCATAATTATTGTTCGAAATGCTGTAATCCACCATTTTGTTGCCGATTTCGTCTGAAGCGTTGAAGTCGAAAACCATTGCTGGAGCTGGTGTATTTTCCATGAAAGTGACGTCATAGTGACGTTTCGGAAACATGCGCAGCCCTTGACCAGTTCCAATTATGATGTTGATCTACGAAAAAGCAGAATTAAGCATTTCTAATTGTTATTTAAGTAACACATTAAAATCTGGGGTTGCTCACTATGGCACGGTCGGTGTTGGGAGGAACATTCTTGTCCGTTGCCATGACAACCATTTTGTAATGACTCTTCCTCTCCGTATCCAAATGTTTGAGCAAGGTGATGTCCCCTGTCCTGTTGTCCACTGCAAACGTGCTGTCACCTTCATCATCTGAGAAATTTCAAAATAACCTTTAGATAAACTCTTGTAGTAAGATGAATAAGATATTCCGTCTTCAAAATTGTCAAAAATGTCGCATGTCTGGATTTTATTGTTGCATGTAAATACCACTGGAATTAACTAAGAAATATAGGACGACAGGGGAACATGAACTATTCACAAAGCTTTTAATCCAAGCTTTTTTAAACAGTTTTTCGTGAAGCAACTAAATCCTGCCTTAATATTTGTTCATTGACGACGCATTTTCCTCATTATTGTCAGTGGTTTACTTCCACCTGGCAAGACTTTCAGACAAATTAGATTAAACGATTAATTCCACGTGATTATTTATGCATCGCCTAAGTCGTTGTTTCTTTGAAAATGTCTAAGGATGCAGACAGAATTAAATAATGTAAGTAAATGTGCAGCTGGTCGTGTTGTTTGCCAGTTACTGTTTTAAACTTGAGCAAATACGTGTATGTTCATTAGGATATAGGGAGCATTATCATAACGTTGTATTGTGTTAACACAAGCCTCAGCAGATAATTCTGTTTAAACGTTTAGTCGCAAAATGTCTTAATTCACAAACAAGTCAACAATATGTAATGTCTTTAGGGTCAAAATAAAACAAAATAAAACAGGCTTATTCACAAATTTAGTAAACCTCAAATATTTGCATAAACTGAACTAAATTGAAAGTAGTCTTCATTTGTAGCTGTATTAAGTTGAAGCTAAGAGTAATGTTATTGTTTAAGAAAACATTAAGTTGAAGATTTAACCCGCTCCAGTAACACACCAACTGTAGTATACGTGTATATTGTGCAAAGATTTGGTTTGAGAAAGAATTATACATGTACATTCCAATATCAATAATTATTTCATCAGAACTATTATTGGAAAAACAGAAATCGGAACAAAAGAATCTTCTTGTATTCAATGTAAGGCAGATTGTTTAGTGCACTGATCGATTTTAATTATTACAAAATGGAATTGTCCAATTTTTTTCAATTTCCTTCTAGCTGTATTGGAAAACTTCTAAATTGCAGCTTTTTAATTAAGATATATTTGGAATTCTGTTCTAGTGCAGGGTATTGAAGTAAATATTGTTGGCTGTTTTTATGAAAATATTTACATCATAATATCTGTATATACAGTACATGAAAAAATTTCTTCTTCAAACTAACCTAAAATGTAAACTGACGCATTTATAGTATGTGTAATGTTGCAAATACATGTACGTGTGTATTTTAATATACATGTAAATGGACATGAGCACTGAGCAACATGATTATTTTAATCTGCACGCTTCCATCTGATTTTCGAAATGCACTTTAAATGAAACCACTGAAGCGAGAGGACGTGTCATATCAATCCAATTATGGAACTTCGAACCTATTCGGAACCATATTATTGGTCCTTTTTTTGCATGCTATTAGACCTTGAAATGAACTTCTAAAAGATAACTTGAAAGTAATTGCAATAAAAATTAAATTTTGCAATGATTTTGGTGATCACCCAAATAAGGTGGTAACCGTCGAATAAATTGGGTATGGATTTCACCATTTCTTTTGCCGTACACATTCGTTTTAGCTGATTGTTGACAAATTGAGGATTGTAATTAATTTGTATAAAAATGTTTTTTTGAATGTTTGTCGCAAGGGGAACGCCATATGCAAAAACTGATGATTTTTATTTTTTAAGTGTTTCATAAATCATATCAACGAATGGAGATAGTCATTTTTTTGGGAAAATGGATTAGCAATGGTGCATTATTGTGAACGTTCACTAATAATTTGTAAGAAATATTAATATGGTTACAAAAGGCGAGATTTTTTTGGAAGCTACTGTAGATCACAAAATAGTGGAGTTAGGGCGCATTTCTTTAAAAAATTGATGGTATTAGAAATAGTATTAGTTAAGACGCCGTAGTCGAAACTTTTTGAAGATCAAAGCCCTAAATAATGAATAATTTATGTACATTTTCCTAAAAAAAATTGAAATGTTAACAACGAAGGACAGGTTCCCCAATAATGGATTTTACGGAATTTTGAAGTTCCTAGAAAGCTTAATAATTAATGAGAGGAACGCCATAGATGAAATTTTTCAAAAAAAAATTGTGACAAAAATGATGGATTTTAATGAATGTAGGTCATGTACCCCTTCATCAGCCCAGTCGTATACCTAATACTGAGGACATACCAAACGAAAATCTAGTTCTACAATCTAGATAATAGTGAAAGCCGCGATGACGTGTTGTTGTGTGTTCCCACTCGGTAATGGAAAACTCGGTAATATTTACCGTTTTTCTGGTATTTTAACACGGTAGTTTTCTACAGTGTTGCCAGTACGTGCTCTCACAATTCACTACAGAAACCTGTCAAATACGGTAGTTAATAAATTGAACAGACTGCTTTGACGGTTTCTGTAGTGGATCCCGTGTCCCTGGAACTCGGTAGTTTTCTACAGTCTTGCCAGCACGTGCTCCCGCAATCCACTACAGAAACCGTCAAAGCAGTCTGTTCACATTATTAAAACCGCATTTAAAGTGGTAAACAGACTTCTTTGACGGTTTCTGTAGTGGATTGTGGGAGCACGTGGTACCAACACTGTAGAAAACTACAGTGTTCCAGGAACATGGTAAATACTACTAAATATCAACGTCATAAGTCACCACGTTTATCTACATGTGAAAGGTTTTTTTAATTATCGC
The DNA here is from genome assembly GCA_034687865.1 of Kryphioiulus occultus. Lineage (NCBI taxonomy): Eukaryota > Metazoa > Arthropoda > Diplopoda > Julida > Julidae > Kryphioiulus > Kryphioiulus occultus. Next base: position 15,718 of record JAQGAF010002049.1, read on the forward strand.
GTTTTTCCTTGATGTCCTTATTTCCTTGGGAACCAAGGTTTTTAAAGTAACAATTTTTTCAATATTCATGTATGGAATTTATAAATTCATTTAAAAGAAATATTCAGGAAATCCGAATAGTCATATAAAATGCATGCAAAACGCCCCAACCACTCTTAATTAAACATGTCAAATTTTCTAATAGCGAAATTCTTAACTTATGTAATACTCAAGACACACCGAACTAAAATCTAGTTTACATATGCGTAGGTGACGCCCTCTACGTTACCACGTTTTTTGTATGTAATATGTAATAGTTCGGTGTGTCTTGACTACTAATACTAAATACCAACGTCATGTTTTTTTATGTAATACTCAAGACCCACCGAACTAAAATCTAGTTTTAGAAACTGGGTAATGGATGTACGCGGGTTTCCCACGCGGTAATGGGAAACCAGATTACATAGGGCCTATGCATATTTCTCATATGTAGGTGCCGCTTTCTACGTAACCACGTTTTTTAATTATCGCTTTTTTTTTTTTTTTGGTGTGTCTTGAGTATTACTGACTTTTTGTAATTGGTTTTATACAATTTTCAAGTTGCATTTGAATTGCCAATTGCCAAAACGATTTGGGGGAGTTGAGCATACCTTCCACTTTGTAATAGAATTTCTCGCTTCCGGAATCCAATTGATAAACGACTGTGCCTGGAGACGTGTTTTCGGCCACCTCCAGGGTGAACACTGATTTGGCGAAATCTGGAACAATGTCCACTGCGTCCAAGACACGAACATTCAGAGTAGAGGTCGAGCTAAGACTTGGCTCCCCAGAATCGAAGGCGATTACAGAAATGTTGTAACTTTCTTGCTTTTCGTAATCTAAAGTGGCCAGGGTCCACACGTTGCCGTCTGCACAAATAAAGATAATTTTTTGTTGCCGCTTTGCTGAGAAAATATGTTATCCAGCAGAAACATTAATTCCCCAAAATCCTCCTTGCTGCTAACCTTTGCTGTCGATGTAAAACTTGTTGGAGTGACCAGCGCCCAGCTTGTATGCAACCTGACCGTTTCCGGTAGTGTTGGAATCGAAATCAACAGCTCGGACTTGGGTGACCTGCAAAAACAAGATTTCATTTTATGTTAGAAAAGTTGATGCTTGGAAGGGCTATCGTGGTGGTTGCGTTTTGCACTTTGACCATAGAAAAACATCCAGAAGGGGTTTCATTCCAGTTATCAATGCGTCTAACCTGGGATTTCGAGTTCCAGCTTGCCCTTGCTGGTGCTAAAAATATCATTTTGTTTGTAATCTGTAGCAATTTTTTGTGCATTTACTTTGAGAAATGGTGCAGCATTTGATTACATTTTCTGAAAAAATTAGTCCTCGAGACACAAAGATATTCGGTCATGGTCGCCATTTACAGCTACGTGTAAACAGAATGTGTAGTGATCCAAATATTTATAACGTAGGAATTTGAATTCTGAATCTAAAATGTACAGTGAACAATGTAAGTAGTGAAACTATTTGCATTGTTTTGAAACTAATAAATGTCAGCAATAACTTCAGGGTATATCAGATGGTATATAACTTTCTCAGCCATTTCTTATCTTATGAGTAGCTGTGTTTTACACATATGTCAACAAATCTATTTTGTAAACTGGCTGTGCTACAGCATTTGCCCTGCTGCTGACCCACTCCAGCACAGGCACTATGGGGAAGTGGGCTTCCCTTAATAGCTCGTAGGCTGGTGGTGATTGGTTTAAGTCGGGATAAACAAAAAAAAGAAAAACTCCACAAAACGCGAAGGTTTGGAATATACTCGTATTATGTACACATTTGTAGCAGGGCATATTCTGAAGTGCACTATATATCCTGGAACTTTTTTCCAGTGTCAAAAGGTCTGATGCACCACCATGTAATTCAACATAAAAGGCAAAATTGAATTCTGTGCTAGGCAATTGATAGGAAATCATGAGTGACCTATCCTGTGGTATCGCCACATTTGACCTTTACCCTTCGAGGACGAGATCAATTAGAATGTTTTAATCGACACACCTGCATGTATTTGTGCACAAGACTGCACATATTTTTGTTTGAAAGTTTGACTGATGTTTTTATCGTAAGCATCGTCAACATCTATGGATAATAAGAACGTAATTGTGCCAAAGTTCGTGTTGATTAGTGAATTTCGAGCAGTTGTGGTATGTGACAGCCAAATAGCTAGCCCGTCATGGTATTCCCCAGAGTTTAGTTACTGGTTATCGAACATGTCCCCATGTTCAAATTCATCTCGACAGCAACACGTTTTGTCTGCCTGAAAAATATGACGTATTCCCATTGGAATTCCAAGATTTGTTTATGACACAAAACACGCAGTTGGCAATTAAGGAGTCATAGCCCTGCGGTAATTCGAGTGATAAAATGGCTGCAGACGTCAAACCTGAAATATCAAAGTCAGCACTCATCAACCTTCTCATTTTTCATTAAGCATCTAATTATATCCACGCTAATTAGTGCTCTGCTCACGTGTCATTCTTGGAAGTGGAGCAATTTCGGCACTTAAATGAGCTCGCAAACATTCAGCAGGCTTTTGGCATCTTCCACAGTAATTACAGTTTGTTTACATACGCCTAACAATATAGTATAGTGGTTATTGGAAATAATTTCATAAATTATGCTTGTGAAGACTTAAAGGGGAAGTTCAGAGTAGCGAATGTTTTACTAGTAAGACGTATTTTTACGCCTTATTTTAAAATCAAAAAGTCCATCATTTGTCATCCAGCTTTGAATACAAATGACGTAAACAGTGTGGTTTTTTTTCAGAACGTGCTTTTATGTGACTGACGTCCATTATTTGTTTGTTATTTTGGTACAAATTTCCTCAATTTGACAATTTATGATATATGCATCTCGAAATATGCATATAATATTTAGATTTCAACTCTACATTACCAGCAAGCATCAATGACCCCTGTCCTAGCTGTCGAGTTGTATCCATTTTTGTCATTTTTTCTTTGATCTCTGCTTTCTTTTTTGTTTTATCTAACCAGACTAACAAAATAAAGTCAGATTTAGCTGCCCCTAACACCAGGCAATAATTGCCAACCTGCTTGCCAAACCTTTCCTGTAGTTTCTTTGTTGGAGCAGGAACTATGTCGAAGCACACCCGCATTTCTTTGGTCAGTGATGATGTTGTAAGTTGGGGGTATTTATGATTTATGCAAATTTGCACTAGACATTCACTCACCCATTGACCTGGGTCCTTATTTTCTGGAACTTGAGCATGATAGGGGCTTCCCACAAATCTTGGGGCTTCGTCGTTGACGTCCAAAATTTCAATGGCGACTTCTGTCGTAGAATTTAGGCTGGGTGAGCCATGGTCTACGGCCTGAGGAAATTGGAACGTTGTACATGTACCATTACATTGCCAATTTAGCATTAGAATTGCACAAGAATTGTTACCTGGACAACGAATCGATATGCTGCTTGGGATTCCCTGTCCAGATCTCCTGTTATGTTGAGAAGTCCTGTGCTGGAGTCAACGACGAATGGCAATCCTAAAATTTAACGACACGTATTACAGCCATTACATTTCACAGCCGTTTTTAGTTTATTATTTTAGAATTGAAATTTATTTACCTTCGCTACCAGCTGTCACGATTTCGTACGTTATTTCGGCATTTTGACCAAAATCGCTGTCTTTGGCAGCAATCCTGCCAAGGGTCATTGGCTGGGTGGAATACCCTCCCTCGGCAATGGAGAATCTGTGAAGTGATTTACTGAATTCGGGTTTGTGATTGTTCACATCCAGAACTTTTACTGTAAGGATAGTAAATGAGGCCAGTCCACCGCCATCGATGGCCGATATGTTGATGGCGTGAAATGTTTCCGGTTCCAAGGAGCTTACTAAAATCAATTCACCTGTGAAGGACAAAAATAGAATGGAAAAGTTGTGAATTTTTGTTATTGTTTCTTCTCAATTTTTTAATGATGATAGGTCATCATTTATTCTGTGATTATCCAAGTTGGCAAGTTAATGCAAATTTTTAAGCGGCCATGGCATGGTTTTTCAAGTTTTGACCTATGAGGAAATATTTTCAATGCTCATGGGAATTGAAGGTTAGATTAAAATAACTAGAGCAAATACTTCTAGATATTATCAATATCTGGCAAGTACAGTGTAAAAGGAGCAATGTACTGTACATGTACGGTACATGCGTAGTGTTTATCTAGATTACTGTACGTTATAGGTTACATTGATTTCATTGTACATTTCAAATGTATTGCAGCTAATATTACAGGATATAGTTGTCAGATGTTAAATGATTTTTTATTTTCTTCTCATGTTTTGGAACTAGGCATGTCATTACTATCTCCAAATACAGAGACATGCATTTTTAATAATTGTCATATTCCAAACATAAAATTTCCAAATTTATTTGCACCTTATCAATAATGAGGCTTTGGCAAATAAACTGAAATACCACAAACATTTTGGCATGTTTTTAAACTAGCCATTCACATGTTTGTATTGTAGCTAAAATTGATTTTTCAGTTAGTCATTCTCAGCCATTATATTAGCCTTCTACATGTACGTAAGCTTATAGAGTAGAGTATAGTTGTAATCATTACAGATACTAGACAAAACATGGCTAAAATTTATAGCATGTGAAATCATCTAAATTTGCAATATTTTAACATATCTTTTATGATTTTATTGTAAGATCAATAGAATGACATATTTTTGGCTATATCAGGTTTTGGCCATGTAGCACAGACTGTATAATTTAGTTGTAAGCTTTAAGATGGTAGACAAAACCATGGCAAAATGAATGATATACATGTATATAAAATGCATGTAAAAGATACAATATTTTACGATGGCTGGTAATAATTTTATAGAAGAAGTCTATCGCATAACATGTTCTTGACATTTATAACTTCCCATGATGGCCACATGTAGTTTATATGGGCATGCATAAGCTACTGTCCGCCATACATGTTTGAGTGAGACTTGAATCTCACGAGTAACATCTGTTATGCTAAAATTAATGACAGGCAAAAGATGCAATATTTTACCATGTCTAGTATTTATTTTATGGAAGATATTTATCGAATAAGATGTTCCTAACATTTATTACTACCTCAGATAAGGCATTATCAGGTGAAGTCATATCAGTTATGGTCATACTGTCAGCCATACATGTTTAGGAGTGAATTGAATTGAGACTTGGGGCCAAAGTTAATACCTTGACTATGAACACTGCCATTCCAAGAAAATATAATACGTTCCGTTGCAAAAAAATTGAAATGTATTTTAAGTTGCTAGTAGGTGGGTTTCCATTTTGTTGTATTTTTTTGGTATCAGAAACGTGTTTTAACAGGTATCAAATAATTCTGTTGTGGTGCAAAAAACATCTACATGTATCATAGGTTTTAGAGGGATACATTACACAGTGTACAACATTTTGGAAACCTGTGAAATACTTTGGATATAAAGGAAACCTTTCAACAACCAATGATGAAACCTTAAAGAAACCATCATTCAGGGTTCATACCTTCAGGGAAAGTCAGGGAAATGAAATGTGGTCAGAGAAAGTCGGGAAAATGTTGATATATTGACATTTAAGTCAGGGAAAATCAGATGGAATTCAGGGAAATTCAAAATGTCTGGAAATTTGTTGTGGCACAATTATTTTGTTTGGTATAAGTATCTCATGAAAAGCATTAAAAAAGCTGTATTTGTGTTCTACTTTTTCTAAAAATTTCAATATCATTATAATTAACTTTTCTTATGAAATATTCACCTAAAATATTACCAAGAAGACGTCCTCAAAAATGCAGTATTTGAGATCTGGCATCGTTATTATTATTAAATACACTAAAAATCCAATATGTCTCGTAATTTTTCAAAAATTTCGCCTACGGCAGTCTCTTGTTTATTAATATTACTTCTTACAAAATTGTGGGCCAATTCCATCATTTCGTGTATCAGATCTATAATTTCTAAAATTTCCGCAATATGGTACATTTGCTTGGATCAAATCTGTAAAAAATTGTTTTTTGGAATTGTCTGGAAAACGTGGAAAAGTCAGGGAAATGCATTTAAACATTGGTTGTCATCCTGACAGGAAAATACGAAAAAAATATAGTGAATTGTAGTGTTGCAGATAAAGTTAATTTGAATTACATGTGTCATTTTTTATAAGTCAGGGAAATTAATCATGTTTGGTCAGAGGAAATCAGGGAAATTGAGTTGCAAATTTTGGTATGAACCATGTCAGGGGTTTCTTGTTTCTTTTACAAGGTTGTAAATTTTGTATACCAAAAATACACCATAAAATACCTTGATACCTACTAGACACTAGAAATTAAGTAAACGTATACTTAAAATTTGAGTAAGTGTTTGCTTTCATCCGCACTTCATTTCGCTCTTACCTGATAAGGGATTGACCCTAAAGGCGCCACTGTGTCCAACGATGGCATAAATCACTTCGGAATTCCGGCCAGGGGCATCCCTATCGATGGCAGTGACCCTAGCTATCTTCTTTCCGGTGACCACCGTTTCCGGTATCTCCACCGTCCTGTCGCCATGGATGAACCGTGGCGGATTGTCGTTGACATCAGTGACGGTGATGGTCAAGTTGGTGGACGAGGTGAGGTTCGCCAGATCCCTGGCACCCACTCTCAGCACATACCGGTCCTTGGTCTCCCTGTCCAGTCTGGTGCCGTTGGAGCCGACCCACGTGACCGTCCCATGGGCTTCATCGATGTCGAACATGCGACTACCATTGCCCAAGAGGAAGTAGACAACCACAGAGTTGACACCACTGTCCTCATCAATGGCTTCGATTTTGGGCTCGATCTTGACCCGGGTTCCTGGGGCCGAATTCTCCGAGATGGTGCCCTGGTAGGCCTGCCTGAACTTGGGGGCCTCGTCGTTGGTGTCCTCCACCAGCACCCTCACCTGGTAGGTCTCTTTGTGCTCTGGTCGCTTCTTGTCCTCCTGGAGAACGACGAAGGTGTACATTTCGCGTTTTTCACGGTCAAGGCCCCTTCTTGTGGCGATGGTGCCGTTGCTGTTTATGGAGAAAACCTCTGCGGCCTCGGAGTCAAGGATGCTGAAGTGCTTGGGTCGGTTCACCTTCCAGGTGCTGACTTTCTGGACGATCTGACCGACTTCAGTTTTGGCCATGTTTTCTGCAACGCGGAAGGTATAAGCTCCATGGGCTGAGGAAACCTTGGTGGGAGCAGATCGACCCTGGGGCTCCAGCTCTTCTTTGACGTGGATTTGGAGCAAGCCCTGCAAAACGAAAAATTGTTACTGTCTGCTATGATCGCGTTATTGGTTGGGAACCACTAAGAAAGATATTGGCAACTTTTTCATCCAATTTCAATGTCTATTTTACTTTACAGACACGATTCGTTAATGTCTGAAAAGATTGAACGTGGGATAATTGATCGCGGGACAATTCATCGCGTAGGACAGTTTATCGCCTGAATTAAATTTGGCAAACTTTAGTTCGAACTTGAGTTTGGGCTTGTTGAATATGACATACAAGTTCTAACTCGAGCTCGAACTCAAGCTCAAAAACGCAAGTTCGAACTGGTGTTCGAAGTCGATCGTACTCGAATTTGATCGCAAATTCGAACTTGAGTTCGAACACCACTTCGAACGTGTGAAACTCGAGTTCGAACACCACTCCCAACTTGTTTAGTTCGGACTTGAGTTCGCACAACAGTTCGAACGCTTGAGTTCGAATTTAAATTTGAACAAATTTAACCTAACCTAACCTAATGTTTTTATTCTGACGATAAATTGGCATAGTCGATACAACAGTAAATTTATTGGACATGTTCTGAAATGGTGATTTTTGTTACATGTGCATGTTTGTTATAAATGTGGGATATAATGTCGTTCAGTTCGAAATTTGTTTGGCTAATGATTGTCATCGATTAATTGAGAAGGTGGATTGATGACAACTGCTGGCATAATACTCCAACGTCCCCATCCTACTTCGAAAAAAAATTTCATAAAGAGACCAAAAATACTATTATTTTAGGCTAGTTTTGAAAATTAATTCGCCTGTGACATTTCTTGGAATATTTTCCTTAAGAAACTTTTAGAAGAGTTCGCTACCTGTTCTACCTGTTCAAAAAAAATCGCATAATGCACTATTTTCCTGATTCTTAAAAAGCCATGGACACGGTTGTAAAGTGCCTTGTGCCCATTTAATAATGTTCGTATCTGTTGAGTCCTCTGCAAATGTATTTGAACAATTTGCGGCAATCATTTGCAGAGGGCACATCAGAGACGAACATTTTTACAAGGTTACATTGCATTTTACAACCGTGTCCATGACTTTTCAGTTGTTCAGATGCTTTTGTAGAGAGCACATCAGAGACGAAAATTTTTAAAAGGTTAAAAAATGCATTTTACGGCCGTGTCAATGGCTGTTTAAAAATCAAAAATATAGTGAATAATCCATCCATAGATCTGTTTCCATGTATTGGAAAAATTTGCCAAATACTGTTGGAGTATGAAATTCGGGTTGATTTTAACAAACTGGACCAAAAACTGTTCTATTCCATCACATCTTCCAAATGCCTACCTTGCTCAGAAACTTCCCATCAGTGACTAGAAGCGTGATATTGTACACGTTCTGTTCCGCAAAGTCCAGCTGTTGTACAACGGTGACTACGCCCGTTTCGTTGTCTATGGCGAAGGGCAGGTCCACAACACCGCTGTCGAAGCTATAGGTCAGCGTGGTCAGCTCGGCCGAGTCCTGGTCCACGGCCTTGACCCTTGTGACCACCAGGTCCATGGGCGACGTTTCATACACAACTTCCTTGTAGACCTTCTGCTCAAACTGTGGCGCCATATCATTGACATCTTCGATGAGCAGGAAGACGGTGACATTGTTGGACAGCGATGGCTGACCCTTGTCCCTAACCTCCAAGAGGAGCTCTTTGACCGCGGCACCTTCAACGGCAAATGCCTCCCGGTCCAGCTCCTTGGCCACCACCAGAACTCCCTTGTTGTTCCTTGTGCCCATGCGAAACTCTCCACGGTCATTGCCTTTCAAGATGCGGAACTGCAGTTCCTTGTTGACTCCTTCGTCATCATCAACAGCATCCAGCAGGAAGGAGGCATTGACGCTGACCGGTCCCTCATCCAGCACCAGCACGAGGGTGTCATTGGCGAAACGGGGTGCTTCGTCATTCTCGTCTTCCACGATAACATGCACCTATGGTAAATAAATGCGCTGTTATAATATACCAAAAAATATTAACAGGATACCCGATCACCTGCTCTACATAAAACAAGAAACAAATTCAAATTAAAAAACCAACTGCTTGAAAATTCCTGATGTTGTGCAAATTACTGCAGGGTCTAATTTGTTGTTAGTTTACTGAATCATTATGCAATTGTATTTTCCCTATTACCCTTGTGGAAAGATTAGTATATGATCATTATTGATATCACTATATACTCTATAGTGATGAATAGTGTTTTTTTGGACTACTGATGTCAGTATATAAAAATCAGTTTGGATACTGACATCACTCTGATGATGATATTACTGGTAAGTAATATCACTTCTACTATGGATAGTAGTATCACTATTACTATGGAGAGTAGTATCACTAATACTACACATAGCAATATCAATATTATTTACTGTAGATGCAAAAGTAATGTCATCTATATTACAAGTCGATTCACTGAATATTTGAAGCTGAAATATTGGATTCAATTAGCATAC
>JAQGAF010002050.1:0-25459 GCA_034687865.1 Kryphioiulus occultus
AATATCAATATTATTACCTGTTATGCTAGTATAGTGATGGATACTTATTTCACTACAGTCCATACTGTCATAATACTGTTGAATTAAACCATAGAGTTAAGTAATAGCATAGTGTCAGTAATAAAATAGTGATATCAAGTGTTGCAACTAAAAAGGTGGATAGTGATTTTAAATGTTTTCAGTCAAATTTAATTGCATTTTTTGTAAGATATAAATCTCACTACATATGCAATAATTTCACGAACTTTGTGCAAATGTGCTGGTCACACTAATTCTTGCCAGTATGACTCGTACTGATATCAGTAAGATTTATACTAATATCACCTTATATCAGTAAATATGTATTGATATCACTATGAGTTTTATACTGATTCATACTAACCTTTCCACCAGAGATGATGGGGATTTTTCACGAGCAGTTGGGAACTTCAGGAACGTTCTGTAATGGACCTTGCCACACTGGCTGGATGAAATGGTGGCCATTTTACTATGCCACATCAATGGTACTGGCTCATGAAGGCGAAATATTTTTGACGTTAATAATTTGCATATGGCTGGGCTTGGTCAGTTGTGGTTGAAGCCTCATTGAGGCCTGGCCACCCATGCGAGGGGTGGGGGTGGCAAGTACCTTGTACGCACATCCGTCGGCCAATTAGCATATGGCAGTGGGCGTTGATTGATGGGGCAATTATCAGCGCGTAAATCACCACTTCTCCATTTCGAGCAAAAACGACACACCTAGAAACCAACACGAAATTGCGTTTGCTTTATGTCGGATTCGCATGCTATTAATAATTGCTTTACTTCCTCGCCATATCCATGAGTTGATATCAAAGACTATGCATGTGCAAGGTGAATTCAGTCCCATTGGAATGCACGCCATCTAGTGACCATCATATGACAGTGTTGCCGTGTAAGAACTCTTGCTTTTTTGGATTGCTTCTTACTTGAAGACAAGGTACATCCTTTTTGGTCAGTGCATTTGGGGATTTACTAAATGCTCGGTGATGGATTCGGATTTTCAACGTGAGAAGCAAACATCGACTGAATCCATCGATTTAATCAATATTGGCCTTAAGCGATTATTTTCCTTTACCCGTTTTGTGAGTGTAATCGACCAGTTACTGAGAATGGTGGACTTATCGACTTTCCATTGATTCAAAGGCCCTCGTGTGCTGTCCAAAATGCTGGTTATGCGAACATCGCCATGGTTCTGACATGCTTTTCGATGCCTTTCCAAATCACCTTGAAGTTTTTGATATGGCAAAAGTTGACGATTTTGGCAAGTTGGATGCTGGATGTTGATGACTTTGGTATGTTGGATGATGGAAGCTGATAACTTTGCCATGTTGAATGCTAGCAGTTTACTTTGGCATGTTGGATTCTGGAAGCTGAAGAGTTTAGCATTTTGCATGCTGGAAGTTGATGACTTTGGCATGTTGGATACTGGAAGCTGATGAGTTTGACGTTTTGTATGCTGAAAGGTGTTGAATGCCACGTTGAAATTTGATGAATTTGGCATGTTGAATGCTGGAAGTTGAAAAGTTTGTCATTTTGGATGCTGAAAGTTGATGACTTTGGCATGTTGGATGCTGGAAGTTGATGTCTTTGGCACATTGAATGCTGCGAGTTGATGTTAGCATGTTGGATGCTGGAATTTAAAATGCAATATACTGTATAACTTTTGTCAACTTGTAAACTTTGTAAAGTATATTTTTTTGATAATTTTAAACTCAGTAATTGACAATGGGATTCCAACACGAGATCAGCTTTAACTCGGAATACATGTATTTCAAAGCCATTCCCACGGCAATCAGAAATTCAGAAAACAAACATTTTTTGAATATGTTGGAAGTGTCTCCCTCTGATGTTAGCATGTTGGATGCAAGAATTTGAAATGGGATATACAGTATAACCTTTGTCTCAAACATGTAAACTTTATAAAGCACATGTTTTTTGATGATTTTAAACTCAGTAATTGACAATGATATTCCTGCACGAAATCAGTTTAACTCGGATTATTTCAAAGCCATTCCCACAGCACTCAGAAATGCGGAAAACAAACATTGTTTGAATATGTCGAAAGTGTCTCTGCCAAAGGTTCAGGATGACACTCGATAGTTGTTGCTGGGCCATGGCGTCCCCATATAAATTACATAACTCACTGATCACGAGCAAAATATCGATATGCCTGCTGTTTTCCCAAGCGGGTTCAGAACCCTCTCATCGATTGCAGTTTCAGCTTTTCTGGACGACCCCAGTAATGGCGTGGGAACCTGCAACGTTTTTCGGGCGCCATTACTCGTTGGCAAACGTCAGAAAAACGGATTTTCCGTTTGGCCGCCCCCACATGGCGTTGACAACTCTATATTTCGACTGCAGCGCCACCAACCCCCACCCACAGCCAATCGATGGATTGCATGCGCGGCCAGGAAGCCAGTGAATCAGCTAATTTTTGCCAGCACAGCCAGCAATTACTGTTTAATTAATTGCCCAAAAATGCATTTTGAGGTCAGATCCTAGGGACGCAGTGGTTTGCCACGCAACGCACACCCTTGTTTACTCGCAGGATTGCTTTTTGACAGAGGGTGTGAAAAGTCATTATGCCTCCCAAGATGGCCGCCAAGGCGTTACCCACTGATGCAAACCAAGATGGCACCTAAGCCGTGGAGGTCTATGAGCCTGCATCTGCTGATCAGTGCAGGGAAAATGATGTCAATGATTGAATGAAAGAAACAATTGAGGAAATCGGTACTATGCTAAATGGGGAGGTTCATCAGTGTCTAGCATTCTTGAGACAGAATGAGACGAAATTTGGACTCAAAATTTGTAAAGCCAATCAAGATATTTCCTTCTGTAGTGGATTTGAAATGTGGGGTCGCCATTTTGTTGTAGTGATCTTTCTCTTGCATTGGACGGACTGTCATTTTCAACATTGAAGGTTTTGAAGTTCGCCATCACTTCAATGACTAAGATGCTTTTGACATTGCGTGAAAAATGAGCGTTTGCTAGGGAGCATTGAAATATTATGTCATCTCTTTTTGTCATGTCACCATTTCCAGACAAAAAATGATGACATATTCATAATGACCATGAAATGAATATTTCTACTTCAGAGAACTTTTTATAAAAATTGGCTCACAAATGACGAATTTTAGCTCATGCAGGTTACAACTAAGCGGGTGATTTAAAGTGTCCTTGATGAAATTATGCTACGGTATATGCCCTGCTCCAAATGTGCACAAAGTATGTACATGTAAACATACTAGTCTACTAGACAAGGATGACACCTGTCCCTGCTGTCGGAAAATGTCCTTTCTGTGTTTATTTCAATTGTTTTTAATTTTTTGTATTTATTTTAACCTAACCTAAGCTACATGTATACTACAGTACGAATGGTTTATATTTTTCCTGCCCTAACAACAGGCAATCATTGCCAGCCCACGTACCGTTAGTACTGCCTAATATTTTGCAAATTGGTTCACAAATAATGGATTTATCCCAATGTTTAATAAAACAAGTCATGAAATTAGCATCGGGGTCATGTAATTGTTGCCTTTGGTCGATTCATAAAATAAAAATTTGGGTTTAAAACTTTTGCTAAAAATCATTCGCCTGTGGCGTTTTTTGGCCAATAATAATGTCTCAACTGTGATAGATATTGTTTCTGTAAATCGCTATGTATTGATGACATACAACTTGAATGGCCCCATATTCTTATATGCATGGAATTCTTTAAGTCATGAAAAAGTCATGGAAAAGTCATGGAATTTGCAATACCAAACCCAGTTGACCCCAGTACCTCAGACTAAATGATTTTCACGCTTTGCGGGGTGCAAATTCTTTTTTATTTGTTATTATAGCAAAATCGAGGTCGTTATTACTATACATGCATAAAAGCTATTTTGACAATATGAACGATGATGACGTCCAACCTAATGTGGTACGTGGTAACTGGCGAATAAATAATTTATCCCATGTTTCTACAAAAAAAGTTTGGCAATATCTTATGAATCATTCATTTAGAAGTATGTTATATTGTCATATAGGCGATATTTTTGTAAAACGTAGTGTCGAAAATGGTGGATTTTACGGTTATTTGATAAGATGTTCATGTACCAACACTATAGAATACATTGGGCTGAATTCACTTCATTTCATTCGACATGGTAATCCAGCAAAAATCGTTTGACTGATGTGCTTTTTTGTCTTTTTCTTTAGGTAAGTTGATGTTTTTTTTCCGCTCGAAGCGCTGGCTATCGACCTAGCGGTGAGTTTTGCGTAATCTTTATCTTATTTTCCTATGCTCTGGAATGCCCTGCGATCGTCCACAGTCACACTTAGAGTAGACACCCTGTCATGACAAAATACATAATCGTCCCGAGTATTATCTAATTGGCAATTGCCGTTTCAGAGTCGGAATTTTGACTGTTTCCTTCCAGATTTCCAGTCGTTGGCCACAAATTGATCCGCCATTTTTTTCTTCTTTTTTGCTTTTATTTCTTTTCTCGCTCGTTGGGCGATGGTTTGAATAATGACTGTCATCCATTGAGATTCCCCCGAGCCAGCCATTCAGGCGTGGTTTTCACTTCATCAAAATCGCTGCCTTTTTCGGCTCATCCTCAGCCTTTGTTGGGACTCCGAATCTGGTTTTGCTAATCTGGGCCCGGCCAGCTTCCAGAAAAAAGCAAAAAAATCTGCATTAGATAATGTCTCCACCAGGCAATTTATTTGGAAATGCGATCGAAGTCTTTGTCGAGCAGCGAGAAAAAGTACCTGCCTTGGCATCGTCTTGTGGAGGAAGATTTTGCGAAGATTCCACTTTTTTTCGACGCCGGCAATGGGACTTGGGGGCGCCATTGTCGAAATGCCCAATGAGGAGATTTTGGGGGTTTATCGGAGGATTTGAGGGATGACGTTAGCAGCCTCTTTACTGCCATTGATCAGCATCCGAAATGGGATGCCTGCAGAACATGACTTGCTTATTAGCCTTAAAAGCCAACTTGGCGAAGACACGACAAGTCTAATATCTACAAATTGAGTGCTTTTGCATGGGCCCTTCAATGTCGTGATTTGTTGTGCCTAAATCGGAAACTTGACAGGCGAAAATAAGGACATGTTCCCAATAAGCGTTTTCTGGACATGTGGACAGCATGGTCGAAAACGTGGTATTTGGTGTGTTCTAAAGAGCTCTTTACATGTCGGTAGCATGGTATTGGTGTGTTGTGAGATGTCATATTAGGGACTTTTGGAAAACGTGGTATCAGGGGTTGTGGGGAGTTATCATTTCTTGAATATGTCGAAAATATGGTATTGGCGTTTGCCACTTTCTTAGCATATTGAAAACTTGGTGTTGTATCTACCACTTTCTGGGTATGTCGAAAACATGGTATTGGAGTGTTGCCAGGAGATCTTTCTGGACACGTCGATAACATGGTATTTGTGTGTTGCCAGAAGATCTTTCTGGACACGTCGAAAACATGTCATTGTTTTGCTGCCAGTTCTTTCTGGACATGTCGAAAACATGTCATTGTTGTGCGGCCAGTTCTTTCTGGACATTTGGAAAACATGGTATAGGTGTGTTGCCAGAAACACTTTATAGACATGTCGATAACGTGGGGTTACCAGGAGCTACTACTTTCTGGACATGTCGAAAACATGATATTGAGTGTGCTGTTAGTTTTTTCCGGACATGTGGAAAGCGTGGTATTGGTGTGTTGCTATGAGCACTTTCTGGACATGTCGAAAAACGTATTGGTGGTTTACTAGGAGCTACTACTTTGTGGACATGTCGAAAACATGATATTGGATGTGTTGTCAGTTGTTTCTGGACATGTGGAAAACGTGGTATTGGTGTGTTGCCAGGAGCACTTTCTGGAAGTGTATTGGCATGTTAATTGTCAGGAGCTACCACTTTCTGGGAATGTCAAAAACATGGTATTGGTGTGTTGTCAGGGGCAACCACTTTTTCATTTCGAAAACATTGCATATAATTTGATGTTTGAAACATATCAATTGGTGTCAACTATGACAACTTGACAATGATTGGTACCAAACTACAGTTATGCAATACTGATCAAACTATTAGAATGATTTCAAACAATTTTCAAATGTGATTACATACTGCATGAATAACTACACTGTATATTACAGTATTTTATAAAGTGCTTAGATACTCTGTACTGTCATGTCGCAATGATATTGATGACTAAGAATCGTTCTTATTAGTTAGCCATGAAGGGAATTCCATGTTATTTTGAGTTGTTTTATGCATGTTTATAAAGGTTAAGCTCTAAATTGGTTAAGTGCAACTAGTTCGACATCACATGGCTTGTGCATGGAGAGAGTAAAATCCATTAAATCCAATACATTTGCTCTTCCAAACGGCAACTGATTAAAATGGTTGTTCTTGTCAATTTGCTATTACAGTAATGGTCAGTAGGGGTGTTCAACATTAACTGAGTTCACAACATGGTTTGGGTACATGTAAACAAGATAATCATAGAACCAAGATAGCAATCAGGCACTACCAAAAGTTTGACAACAAACACGGTAATTATGGTAATGGAATCATTCTGAACATGACGATCTCTGGTGCTGACTATGGTCGATGCTGATTGGATGATGGCCCATGGCTTGGAATGCCTCAGACATTCTGTCAATTGCACAGCTGCTGAGATGACAACAGGCAATGTCCACCAATCTCTTGGAATGGTTGCTAACAACTACAGCAGTACTTTGGAAATCGTGCATGCTGATTGCTCTCAATTATCAAATGGATGGATTTCATTAACTTAAACTTGAAGAAGTGAACCCTGTCCTAATGGGCACATTTCCACAAACAAGTCGATAACGGTCCAACGACTGTGGGGGTGGCCCTGGCAACGTCTGCCTGGAGACGACACCAGGGCCATTCCTTCCGGATGTGGGGCTAATTAGCCGTGCTAACTTCCGCATAAATCTCTACAGCCCTGCTAGTGATGTCATTTCTGCCCCACAAGTCAGGCTCTGACAACCGAATTGCAGGACTTGGACATGGTTGCTTGGACAACTGATAACGTGTGGTTAGGCAGTGGGGATGTTGTTGGAAACGTGTGCAACTTGTGCCACTTATGCATGCGCTTTACGTGTTGTTCTCAGTGTTTGTTATCAGAATTTCACCTTTGACACGCTGTGTAACGCTGCCAGTTTTTACTT
Organism: Kryphioiulus occultus; assembly: GCA_034687865.1. NCBI lineage: Eukaryota > Metazoa > Arthropoda > Diplopoda > Julida > Julidae > Kryphioiulus > Kryphioiulus occultus. Next base: position 7,198 of record JAQGAF010002050.1, read on the forward strand.
TCTTGCCATAATTTGCATGAGCATAGCTGCTTTTACTTCCCAGAAAATGTGACATTAATGTGCTCGGAACTTGCTGCATGTACTGGTATTAATAGCACGAAACGTGTTTGGAATTTACAAGCATGTGCAAATTAGCTGGTGAACGGTGTCGGTTCCAAAGGCATCTACACTGGCATGGGTATTTTGATCAGAATTTTAACCTCTGACATCGTTAAAACGCGGTTCTGGCAGCAGGGTATCGATTTCAACAAACTTTTCCTGGATATCATATTGAGCTATCTGGGCATGTGTTTTCCCCAGTAAATAATTTTTTTACAGTACATTTGATCATATCACTAACCATGTATACAGGACATGTACGTGAATACTGTAATTTTAACAAGCATTGTGATATAAATTTGCCTCATTTTGACATTTACTTGAACATTTCAAAAGAAACTTGCCTTGTTAAATGTTTTATCAGAAAATAACCTGGAACTGGCTTAACTTGTACCAGAATTTCATATTCCTTGTATATGTACATGTATATTGTTTCCGTTATTGGCTCTTGTATCCAATGGAACATATTCCTTTCACCGTGTTATGTATTTTTGCCAACTGGTGTATTTTGTCACACTGTACGTGGTGATGCATACATGTAAATCATAACAACCATACACTGTATTTTCGAGTGAAACATTTCTTAAACATGTCTACAAATCGAAACTGCGTGCATATTTGCACATTGCATTGTCCACTGTTCAGATTACTGTGTTGTCTTCTCGAATTTGTTGTTAACAGCTTGACAAGTTGTTCTATACTTTAAATGTCTCCTAAAATCATACCTTTATCATTTACACCCCAGTCTGGGATGGACATGTTTATAAATTCTCAACTTGAGTTTTTACATAAAGGTTGGCGCTTTGAAAAAGTTCAAAAACCAAGCATAGGACAGAGCACAGAAACACTCAGGTCTACAGTGTAGATTACAACCTGTCTAAAATAATTTTGTGTAATAAAATATCCTCTCTAAAATAATAAAATGTGTCAGTCCCGACATGGGACCCATGTCTGCAGTTGGTCCTGCCTGAAATAATATCCTGTCAAAAATAATATTTGGCACCGATCCCAAGAGTATTATTTTAGACAGGTTATACTGTACGATGTGAAAATAGGCTTCCCCTAAATGCTCTTAGGCTGCCAACGATTGCCTGTGGTTAGGGCAGGCAAAATAAATAAATTGCATTTTAAGTTACTTTAGGTTATGATAAACCCAAAAGGTCACAAACAGGTTAAATTGCGACAGCGAGGACAAGTATCATTATTGTCTGCTATGCAAGAAGGGTTGAAAGTTGAAACATCTGCATGTATATTGTGTTAACATTTGGAACAGGGCCCTGTTCAGCATTGCAAATGTATCCTAAGCTTGTTACACTTGTGTCCACTACATGTACACTGTACATACATCAATATTGCAAATGGTGTCACTTCATTCTGAGATCCCCTTTAATACGCCTCCCTGGTCAGTTGGCCACGTATTGATCCAAGAGCATGACCAGCAATAAATATATTTGAATTTATATTGCAAATGTGACCCAAACACATGCGAGTGAGCGTTTCACAGGCCATATCTTCTCAGATTATTGCACCAGCGTTGGCATCTGTTTCCAAAGAAGCAATGCCTTAGAAAAAAAACGTGTTTTGAAAAAATGCAAATTTTGCTGGGATACTTGGCAACCCAAATTCAAGTTAAAATTTGCTTCTTGGCTGCTGTTCTCAAACGGATGTTCCCAAATCCGTGTGGGCCTGGTCACGATAGAAAAACCAACATGATTCGTGTGATTAATTGCGCTCGTGTGAGCTGCTGCAACCTAGCATGACCGTGAAGTTTGCACCAAGCATGTAATGGCAAACATACAAAAACGAGTAACAGTTGCACGCGTCAAACTGGTATCCGCATGAGTGGGTTGCCTGTGTGAGATGATTAAGCTTTCTAACTACAGCCGCCATTTTATGGGAATTCCCCTGTCACGTCCTCTGGAAATCAGCATTCATCTTGTTACCTCCGGGAAGTTGTTTCTTGGGCTGATGGAACACTCCCACAGGGGCCAGGCTTTGGGAGAGGTCGTCGTACGTTGTAAAAATCGATACCGGAAGTGGGTCGATTTTGGCAATTTTCGTGTTTTACCAAAAATCGAATGAAATGTTTTCTTTACAGATTTACACATTTCGGGGAAAACAATTTCACTTTAATTATTATGCAGGAATCGAGGAATTCTTTCTGAGTTTGTTATTGAAGAGGTGAAGGTATGGGCACTGTAGCTTGATATTCCGTCGTGGTACTTTCCATGGTTTTTCATGAACTTCGTGAATTTTTTATGACCACGAAATACACGTACAATGTAAATAAAATTCACATTCCATAGTGGTACTTTCCGGGTTTACACATTTGAAGGGATTCTAAGTTTGTTATGAAGGTGTAGGTTTTGTCACTTTATCTAGATATCCCATCATGATACTTTCCAGGGATTTCTAGACCATTTTGAGTTTTTCCATGACCCAGCAGAGTTTTCGTAATTTTCGTATCCAAGTGATATCTATTTCTAGGAAGGTTGTGAAATGCAAATTCAACCCTGTTAAACGTATTTAGCTAGGATTGTTGGAATTGACACTTTTTATATGACATTTCAATTTGTCAAATTCAGGAACAGTAAAAATTATACAATGTGTTCTATGGTCACTTTAACTTTGTTCCGTCATGGTACTTTCATTGGTTTTTCATGAACTTGAGTTTTTCCATGACCACGAAATAAATGTAAATAAACTTCACATTCCATAGTGGTACTTCCCGGGTTTACACATTGGAATGGATTCTAAGTTAGTTATGAAGGTGTAGGTTTTGGCACTTTAACGAGATATTCCAATTGATACTTTCCAGGGATTTCCATGACCATTTTGAGTTTTTCCATGACGCAGAACACTTTTCGTAATATTCGTATCCAAATGATATTTATTTCTAGGAAAATGGTGAAATTAGCTAGGATCGTTTGAATTGACACATTTTATATGACACTTCAATTTATCAAATTGAGGAACAGTAAAAGGTATCCTTCCTTCCCTGAAAAAGTTCAAGATGTTGATTCTTTGAAAGGATTGGTGTAAATTTAACTAGGCCTACATGCGTTTTGGCATGTTTTCAATAGAATTGACTTATTGAGGGGTTCCCAGTTCATGTACATGTATGTCAAAATGGGCAATAACCATGCTACTGTGCACTTGGCCAACCTGCTTTGTAAACATGCAAAAATTAGGAGAAATCCTACTCACTGGCCTACTTGGCCAGTATTTGCATTTAAAAAATTTCCATACACAAAAAAATTCATAACGAGTAATAGAAATTCCAGACTTTTTCTTTGATTAACAAAATTCCCTGACCTGTTGCGTAGGTACTAGATCTTAATTGTTCATTATCTTGATTGTGATAATTTCATTAGCTCATTGAAGCCCAGTTTCTTTAATCCTTTTCCGGTTCTCCAAATCCCCCTATTTCCCTTTTGTTCATTTATCCAATTTCCCATCATCCGTTTTTTCCATGTTGAAGTTTTTTCTAATTTTCCACTTCCATCCACTCAGTTTATCGTGGCTTCCATTTTGGGATTTTCCCTTGGTTTTCCTCTTCGGAAAATAATTCAGTTGCTGAAGGTAGTGGAAAACTAGCTTTGTGTTGTTGATTACAATATCTAAAAAAGGCTATTTATTCGTTTTCAACAATATTTCTTTGCTCATGCACTTCTAAGATACAAATCTGAAAAACATAAAATAAACTAGATGCATCCTCGCATTTCACTATCGTCATTGATTTTTTTTGCATTGATAGCTAGTCCACAATCTAGCATTCACGTTTTCTAATATTTGTGATCACCTCAAGATTTTCTACTGGTTGTCTTGGTATTTTTCATCCTAAATTGCGTCTAGTCACCGGTTTTTATTTTCTAGATTGTGTTTTATATCTCTTGACAATGTGTTTATCTCAGGGCTATCGGAATGGTGTACTGTTATCTTCAGAACCCTACACAGTTTTTACATTGAGACATAATGTTGATATTTTCACAATTTTATCCTAAAGCAGAATTTGTAACTCATAAAGTGGTTTTCATCTCCAGACAATGTTTGTCTCTTATGCAAATGCAAAATGCAGGTCTTTAAAAACGTTTTTTTTAAGTTTGTTTACGAAAGATATCCAACTGAGCAAAAAAATGTTAACCACTTAGAATATTATTGTTTTCAGTTGATTTGTGGAATTGCATATAATAAACAATAATAATGATAGCAATTATGCAGGTTTTTACTAATTATCAGGAATGTAATATAATTTAATTTAATTGTAAAAGTAGAAATAAATTGTACAACAGTGCTATCGAAAAGGAAGCAGTTGTTTGCATATGTCAAACTGAAAACTCAAAACAAATTTTGGAATTGAATGATTGATGGGAGGCAAATATGCAAAGATTAATTATAACAATGTAATCAAATGTATGCTGTACATTACAGTCATTGTTAAAAAACTACTGGTGCAGTATAATGATAGCAGTACATGATAGAAATATTATCAAGAATCTGAATCTCTTACCTCAACCATTTCCTTACTAACCATTTTTTGAACATTATTATGAAAATGAATGCCCATCCAAAATGTATCAAATTAAGCAAAGTTCTCCGCACTATCCCATTTTAATGCAAAAACTAATAAACTTTTTCTGTTCAGACAATACACTTATTTACACGAAAACGTGTAAATGAAACAGCTTAGAAACAAAGCACGTACAGAAACATTCTTCATCGTGTTCGGACACTCCGTAGATAACATGCCTGGTTGAGCCACATCCTCAGTGGGATTGTGGACTTCCTGTGTTCCTTACATTCCTGCCAATGGCATCGATTTAGCCTTTAGGTCCATGATCTCATTCGTTGATTTTCATTCTTCAGTCAACTGCAAAAGGCTCCCAGGCCTGTTTCCTCTGGAATCCGTATTTCATTAGTCGTTGATTTTTGAAATCAAGCTTCGTGCCTTTGCCTCCCTATTTCTGTGTTATCTGATTTGGGGCAGGCAAAACCTACTATCTTCGATGTTTTCTTTCAAACACCAAAGCAACTCCAAATGCCTGCCTGACAGACCATTGCTTGTTTGTGTCCTTGCTTCACAAATACCCTCATCCAAAATTAGGGATTTTGAATTCTTTTCACCAAACCACGCGCAACATGGACTTTATTTCCAGTTTCAAAAAAGCTTGGCCAATTCCTTAAGGCACTATCCCACATAACCAACTCTACTAACTCCTGTAATCACTGAACCCCCAGTAATAGCTAACTTAAGGAATTCCGTGTTAATGCCTAACTGGGGACTGGCCCCTTCTTTTTGCATACCTGGTAGTTCTAATCCACTAAACCATGATTTCAAAAACCACATCTTCAAGCGTTAATGGATTTTTTTATAAATGAGGATAATGTTATTCTTCTGACTAAATATAAATGTACAGCGAAACCACTCTGTGGGACATCTATGGTGCACTCGTAAAGTATCCCAGTTAGAGAGTTTACCAAGTTTTTGACAAATGAGGTAGTCCACGAGGGTGGGAAATGCATGTTGACTACTGAAAAAAACAATTTAGTTAACATGAGCTTCTCATCACGGTCCAGTTATTGTTTTATTCCACAAACCACAAGTTTCAATTACCCAATTGGAAGGGGCTCTTTCCAGAAGGGTGGGAAAATAATATTGACGAGCAAAAAGCAGTTCAGTTAGCGAGAACTATCACCTAATTCACATAGTTTTCTTATGTGAAGGGGCCCGGCCAAAAGAGGCTTCAACCCCCTAATGGCCCAACGGATGTAAGGGCCAGAATCCACCCCCTGGGAGATGGAGGTCCAAGCCTCTAGTCAGCCCTCACACTTTGGAGAACCCACACATGTGCCCCTGCAGGCTAGAAACTTGTTTCAGTGGGCTGTTTGCCACTCTGTCAAAAAATCGACCCACTATAGACGGTTTTTGTCTTTGGCGTTACATGAGACACTGTTCCACTTTCGAGTTATGGGGTGGCACACTTACAGGGGTTACACTAATGGTAACTATGACACATGTATGGTGCAAAGAAAAACTTCCACATGATGGGGCGTCACTCTTTATTAAGGTGTTCCACAAGAGGAGTTTCACTGTGAATGGCCTGAAAAAGTTTAAAATCTCACAAACAAACAAACCAAAAATCCACCGCCAACAGGCGGTTAGTCCCAACATCCTTAGGGTTAGTCCATTAGGGTTACACCTAATGTTAACTCTATGGCACACGTTCCGTGCAAAGAAAAACTGTTCCACATGATGGGGTGGCACGCTTATAGAGCTGTCCCACAAGAGGAGTTTTACTGTAGATGGCCTGCCAACGTTAAAAATCTCACAAACAAACAAACAAATCAAAGGGCCACCACCAACAGTTACAGGGTGGCACACTTACAGGGGATATCCCCAATGTTAACTCTGTCACACGGCTTTGCAAAGAAAAAGAAAAACTGTTCCACATGATGGGGTGGCACACTTACAGAGGTGTCCCACAAGAGGAGTTTCACTGTAGATGGCCTGCCAACGTTAAAAATCTCACAAACAAACTAACCAAAGGGCTACTGTCCCAAACAAAGCGTTGCCACAGCAACAATGAAAACTTTGATGGTCTGGGGCAGCAGACAAGCTAGGTGTTGCTGAGGGGCGGCCTTGGGACGCCTCTGCTGGCAAGGGACAAAAGCTCCGCAATTAGCACGCTAGCATGCTAATGGCCTGCCCAACACCATCTGATGCAACGGGAAAAAATGGCTCATTTTCTGTTGTTTGGCTCGAACAATAGATGGCGGGATTTTTTTTGGAAACCAAGCCTGTCCTGGATCGTTATTGCACATTGGATCTAGATTGCTTTGTTTGATATTCCTCTTAACTGCCTGCTACCTCCGCGCACCTTTATCTCCACGCAAGGGGCTGTACTTTGGATTCAGAAAAAAAAGCGATTTGGAGATATATTTACGAGATGCAGTAATCGATTTGGAATAAATTCAAGCGGAATGAGGCTAGTCTCTTCTGCCTATGGCTTTCTGGCGTGCCTGGGCGCCATAAAAATGGACGTTTTAATTAGCCGCTTCTTCCCTTTTTTGAGTTATTTTACATGTGGTTATGGATGCAACGTGCCATTATCTGGTTTTGGGGCGGGGTTGGGGGTGGGGAGGCTTGGGGAACCCAGCGGGGGTGGACAGGTTCCACCCTATTGGGGAAATTGGGAATTTGGACCAACTAGGTGCCAGAAGGATGGGAAAGCCCTCGAAGAACCCTTTTTTATGAAATACAGTAGAACCTCTGTAAGTTCATCACCCAAGGAAACTGTCGCAAACCTTCCATTCGGGCAGTTAAAATGTGGCTAACATAGGAAGGTGGTCAACTTTGGACGTTCTACTGTAGTGAATGGACAGTGAATGTTTCTTCAACCGAGCTTTGAACAGATTTAATGAGATGTCCAGAAAGTAGATGTGAAAACGTGTTGATGGTTGATCATGATTTTTGAAAATGTTGAACGGATTTTTCAAAATGAATACCTTAGTTGTGTACTAAATCTATTGTCGTTTATGAATAAGTTTTCCATAAGATGACTTAAGAAAGTCGACTTCAAGGAAGCAGTTAAATCCCAAAAAAAATGTTATGATTTCTCATAAGGATAGCTTTTTATTCAGTATTATTAAGAATGCATTGTATTACGAGTTTTAAGATTAATTTAGTTGCAAAGTTTTATTTTGGATTTATATTTATTAAAACGTGTTAGCCTATACTACTAACAAGTCTGAGTTTCTGGCATTAATGTTTATGGTGACCTAAAGCCCATCCATTTAGGTGTTTAATTTTCCAAATCCTGTAAGGTCACCATCATCATGTACTTCATTTTGCCATCCTTTATGAATACATGTACGTATAGGCAGCTTGCAAATTAAAAGCACATAACGATTATGGTTTTTATCATGTTTTCCAAATAACCATGTCTCTTCGTTGTATACATGTATGCACCTTATGTTACTCATGTTATGGACATCTTATCCGTTCTTGTCTACCACGTGTTTTTGCCTTGAATCTTTAAAGATATGTAAAGCTCTCAACCTCACGTGAAAGGCATACTAAATCTATTTTGGGGAAATGTTTTTATAGAACATTGCAAGGTTTGATGCTCCTCAACATCGTGTTGTTTGCAGTATGGTAACTTGCAATGCATCCTCCATTTCCACATGTCAAACCATTGACATCCCTTGCATTATTAAGTGGAATACGTCGGAACATCTGCAGTAGGCTCTTGTATAACTCTTACTAGACATGGATCATGTTTATGGCCCAAATCATGTTTCATCCTTCAGGTGCCATCTTGAATTTTGTTGCTTATTTGGTTCCCTTAATTTAAGGGTAATTCCCCTATCAGTTGTGAGAAAATGTGCAGTTTTAATCACAGATTAACACTGATAAGCATGTAATCAATTTGCTTCATCAGACATCATTATCTGTGCACGATTCCTGGCAACCCTTCTGTTCAGCAATTTAATTAAAAGGTTTAGTAGATGTTGTTCGATAAATTCATAAATAAGTCAAAATGCTTTTAAGTTCAGCAGTGCTTTATGCTGAACTTAGTGATAGGCAACACATGTCTGGGGACTGATGGTACCTGGAGGTATTACAACCTTTTCTCGAAAATGCATTTGGGGAAAAAAATCCGATGAAATTGTTTTCTTTCTTGAACAATTGATAAGGAATGGCGATAATGTAAATATTGATGGTTTTAAACATACATGTACAAGTGGTACGTGCATATGAACAAATTCGGAAAGCATGGATCTTGCTGATAATATTTTATCTAATGAATGATTCATGACCGTTTCAGAACGACTGAAATAGCACCGAAACAACATAGGAATAATTTATCTCTGATTATACTTGCAAAAAAAGCACGCATCTTAAATCTAAAATCAATGAAAATTGGAGCACTCGCATTTAAATCATGTTTTCAAGATTTTTTTCTGCCTACTGCAAAGAAACGTGGTTCATGCTTTCCATTTGAGATAGCCATAAGTGCCTTTAACCACAATGTAGGCCCATGACACTGTCAACCCCCCTTGATATACGGCTCATGCAAATCAATGTTTTTTGGCATGTTTGTTTTCATGTATTTACTGGTGTTCAATAGTGAAACCTGTTTACAACGAGCACTCATGCTGACCCTGCAGTCAGTGTTACTGTCAGTATTTCGACCCTGACAGTAAAATTTAGGATAATCACCAGTAGTCAGAATGTAACAAAAATTAATCAGAACATTGTACCTTATAAAATCAGTATTTGTTGAAATTGACAGTATTTTAACTGTGTGACTATAGTATATGGACAATCTCCAAAATGTTAATACTGCTTATATTTGGTCATGTAGATTTGCACAACATGAACTTAATTTTATCGAAATGCAGAATTGGATTTCGGATAAACTTTAGTACAGGCACTGCTCCAAATATGCCCACACAGTATTTCAACTCTACTTGTTTAGTTCACGAGTTTGACACATGTCCTAGTTGTCGGAATTTATTCATCTTTTTGTGTTTCTTGGCTTAATACCCTTTATGCCATATTCTGATTTAGCTGCCCCTAACCAGCAGGCAATCACTGCCAGCCTAGGAACCGTTAGGAGAAGCCCACTTTCCCTTAGAGTCTACGGTAAGCAGTGATTATACCCAACTTCTGTTGGGTAATTGCTAGGTAATGGTAATGCATTATAAGACTTGCATTGGAAAACACGTTTTAAAATGTCTGTAGTTGAGACAAATTTGGTTTCAAACGTTATTGACAGATATTGATACGTATATGGAATACATATTGCAATGTATTATGTGAGTTGGAGAATGTGTTGTATAATGCACACTGTAATGTAAGCTTAGTTCGTGTGCATTGATGAATATGTCGTGTAATGCATAATGTAATGTATTCTATTTGCATTGAAGAATGCAGTTATTTTATAATCCCAAGGTTTAAAAAAATCCCAATTCTGAATTTCTAAAATAGTCAATAAATAAATTTGAACTGGTAATCAAATAGTTTCAAATTCAAAAATGCACCAATTTCATTCAATGCACTGCAGCACACATATATGTAAGTATGTACTTTCAAATACTGTATAATAGTGAATTGTATTTTTGTTTTCATTACTAAAAGTATGTCATCTTGCGGTAAAAGCGACCAATGCATTTATGCAATATAGCGACCAATGCAATATATTTTGTAATTCGCAATGCATTTGAAATGCATTTCCTTCTCAAGTGGGTCAATTCGGAAGATAATGGACTACAGAGGGTGATGGGTAGAGACTCAAAACGTCGACTTTTTATAGACAGCCTCTAAGGGCCATTACGTTTAAAACGTGTTTTCACTCATTTATGCTTAAACTTAAAACAAAGCTTTCTGCAAGGACATCTTTACTCCACATTTGTTCTCCAATTTTGTAATTTCTCATTTATGGACGTCCCTTTGCTCACTGTAGGGGCGTCTCCTCCACCCCACTTGAGGCGAATGGGAGTCGATAATAAGCGGCTTGATGGCCAAGTGGCTCGGCTCCATTACGGCACAAATTGCGCCATTTGGGCACGCTGAGGCGGCGATTATTCGGCGAATTTGGAACGGGAACAAAAAGAATTAATCGGCCCTTCCAAATTTTGTCTTTTGTGCGACGCCAAATGGTTGAATAAAAAGCTGGCAGAAAACACCGTTCCATCAGTACTCTGGTGGCAGCGGAAAAGACAAGGATACGCTGGCCTCTAGCAACGGTCAACTTCCGCTTCTGGTCAAGCGACTGGATTCTGGGTAAGCTTGTGAATCAGTTTTATGCACGCTGGAGCTGCTTATGATAGAGCTAGCGACATCTGTCTGGGAAATTGGGAAGCTGGTTTGATGGGTCTTATCACTGCCTTAAGAGTGGTCAATGTGCCAGAAATTGTGGACGTAAGCTCAAGCCGACCCTACACGAGCATTATTAATGTCAGTTTCGACAAATGCGGACAGTAATACTGATCGTGTTAGGGCAATATTGATGTATTGAAGTTCGATAATGACCATTATCCACATTTTCAGATGACAACACATGGCATAATTTGTTAGTCCTGTGTCCTAGGAAGTGGGTAATTCTCCTTTGAACTCTGTATGGGAATTTCCCTTTTCGGCTATTGGATTGAAATCTTAATTCACGCAATTTCGCAATTCCTTAAATTGGCACGTGACAAATAAAAAAAGTGGTCAGGTTGGTCAGGGAAATTTGTTTTGAAAACTGGAAAATTCATGGAAAAGTCAATATAATGCTATAATATCGCAATTCCTTATTGTATGTGATTTTTCTGCGTTCCCAGTGCTCAGGGTGGTCACTGAAATTTGTTTTGATAAATGGGAAAGTCATGCAAAAGACAATTTGAAATTTTTAGTTCTGCGTAATTTTTGTCCCTTAATTGTCATCATTTTAAGTCTTCACCTGCGCAAGTGATGACATAATCAATGATCGAAAATAACTCTAGTTGAAGTATATTTTCATCAAAATTTGACAAGAATGATGGATTTTAGTTGCACAAAAGAACCTTTTCAAAAAATTACTACGACAGTCCAATGACTTGCAAGTCCCTTTTAAAGATCTGCAAGAATATGTTTCCACACACAGATGGAAAATAAAACAATGTCATTTATGTTAGCTTGTTAGAAAAATTGCACAAACATGTATTTGGAGTATCCAAGTTACATTTACCATAATTTCAAAAAGCTAACCATATAGACTTTGTACAGTTGAAATTAATGCATGGGGTGGATGTCATACGGAAGTGATATTTGCGTTCTCTTGTTTGTGAATTCTGCATGAAGGTTTCTAGCATACTGTAGCTTATTGTAAATGTTCATCAGGCTTCTGCAAACTTTGTTTGGACTCGAATTAGTTATGGTGGCCGATCGTGCAGGCTCAAGCGGAATAAAATTGAGCATTTTATCCATTTTTTTTCTGTAAACTCATAAATGGCAATTCTGATAATGGAAATGTGCTGCTAATGTTGGTTTCGAGCTGGAAGTATTTCCCAGAAACTATCGGATTGGCCTCTATTACGCATGGGGGAATATTAGATGTGGTCATAAGTTATTAATTCCGTTTCCAGTCTTTTTCACCTCGGCTAACGGCACGCTTTTGATGTGAGTTTTCTGGATTCTGGAAATAAGAGCCTAATTTGATGGATGGGGATTTCAATCACGCTTCTTAAACAAGGAGGTTAACGGATAAAGTGTTCGTGTCAGGTTGGGTTTGGAGAAGCCACGTCACTTGCTTCTGCTGGATTTCCACGGAATTCTTGTTTGCTGTACTTCGGAATATGCCCTGCTTCACCCTAGACAATGTGAGAAAGTGGGCTTCTGGTAACGGCTCGTAGGCTGGCAGTGACTGCCTGGCAAACAAAAAAAGTCGCGTTTAGGTTACATAAGGGTAAAAGACAGGTCATTTTTCTATACTCTAAGACAATTACATGTATGTTTGAAATATAAAAAATTTCTGCACATTTGGTGCATGCAGGGTATAATCCCAAGTACATCGAGCATCTTGTCTGTATACTTTGGCATCGATATCAATAGATTTTCTATTGGAACTCCTAGCAAAACTGCGAATTGCTATTTTTCCCCTAATCCGTTAATTGTCACTGTAATATCCAAAATTGTGTTGTCAATTAACATTTTTCGTCAGAATGAATTGATTTACCAAAAAGACTGGAAAGGAAGCGAAACGGAATTAACTTTTGACGTATGAATTAGAATGCATTCTGATTGTAGTTTTGAATTCTAATGATGCATGTACTTGTGTACATGTGTACGTGTTTGACATGTACAGAGGTTCTACTGTATCTAAAATTGCAATTTTTCTATTCACTGAGTTTGGTTTACCTATGCTGAAATTCTTATGTTCTGAAACTCTGTACACTGTGCATTACAGCGCTTCTGGGTTAAAATTCCAGCAGTGAAATTGCTGGATAAATTTGAAGTACATTAGCAATACTGGTACTGTATTACGAATATTTACATTTTAATAACATAATTCATGACCCTAAGCATTTTTTTTAAGTTGGACGGGGCAAGTGGGGGTTGTATGTTAATACAAGCCTGTGTCCTGTGTTTGGTACTGTTTGCTACAGTCCCTTGTGTGGTCAACTTACAGAGGTTCTAGTGTATCGAAAATTGAAGTTTTCTGTTTACCTAACATGTACATCGGTTTATTTATGTTGAAATTCTTATGTTCAGAAATTTCAACCTTCCATATTTCTACGAATGTTCAGCTTTTGGTTATTTCCTCGATGTTCTTGTAGTCTGGCCTTCCAACTCGTGCTCAAGATCGATAAAAAAATGTCGCTGGGCGTAGCATCCCCCCACCTACTGTAATTCTAGGTTCGTTGTTGAAGGGACTCGAATTGAGGAACTCTGGAAAAGCGGAAACGCCCTTTTCCCATTCGTTTCCCTCAAGCGTGGACAGGACCCCCCTGGGCGACTGGTGTTTTTTCGTCTCCAATTCCCCTGGCAAAGGTGAACCCAATTCGAGTGGAAAATCGAGGCTGTGGGTGGATCCGTGAAACTGAAAGGGAAATCAGAGCTCGGTTCAGCGACCTAAGTTTTAATTACGTATTCGGATCGAGATCCGGAGTCGCTGAATTACGGGGCTGAAGGGGTTCGAACGAAATTCAAATCAGTTGCCTCGAAATTATCGCAAATTTATTCCGCTTTTCCCTTCGATTCCATCGGGTTGGGATCACATTTTTTGAAAAAAATTTCAATTCTGGGTAAGTCCTAGCTAGATGTTTAATCCTGACTTAACTAAAGTGGTTTCACAAATAATTTATCATTATCATGAGTCTTATACAATTGACAAACCGGCCATAATTACCTAGTTTGTTGATATTAACTTGTTGATTTTGGCCGGTTTGTCAGTTAATTAGACTCATGATAATGACTATTTGGGAAACCACTAGTTTGTTGATATTAACTAGTCTATTTTGTGCTGTGTCTTTCGTACCGTTTATTATTGACTAGTTAACAGCTCATGATTTCCCCGTGTTCCAGGAACACAGTTATCCGAATAAAAATTAGTTGATTTTGATGTCGGCAGCCTGACCAGTCAATTATTCCACTGCAATTTCCCCAGGACATGGAAATCGTTACGCAACGTAATTTTGTGTGGTACTACTGGTTACGTTTCCAATACATTTAATACTGTTGTAACCACAATAGGATATTTGAGCACCCTGTATTACTTGTACTGTCCCACAATACACTGCGCATAAAATCCCGCTTAAACCTTTTTACCGCGAATGCGGTCTATGCGCTAGATGTTTACGACCTTAATTATAAACTAGTTAATTAATTTCGGTGTGCCCAAGGTATACATTCATCAATCCTTTAACTGTGTGACCGGTAAACAGTATGTCCAGATAAAGTGTGGCCGCATAAACATTGTGACCAGATAAACCGTGTTGCCAGATAAGCAGTGTGGTCAGCTTCCCTTTGTTTTTGTCATCAGCAAAAATTGATGTTTCTTGGCAGCGAGAAGTGCGATAAATTAAATTGGCTGACACTTGGTCCATTTTCAGACACGAATTTCTTGCGTGGAATTGAAGATGGCATCTCGCGAGATCCTGCGAGACCTCTTTGCGTTCTGTTTTTAATTAAAAATGCAGTGAGCATTTATCAGCAATTTGGACCAGATCCTCGCAGATTAATACTCAAAATTATATTAGAGGAGGGGGTAGATGGCAGGCATTTGATAAATGATGGCGATTAGCTGCATAATAGACCACTTGCAGTTTCAGAATACTTTTCTACGCCATCTTCTTTCTGAAATCGCCATACTGTAGAATTAATTCCAAGCCTGGATGTTGGTTATTTAAGATGACCGAAAACGAGGTGAAATTGTTTTGGTGAAATCTGGAAACCTGGAAAAGTCAGGAAAAAATACAGTGAACCTCATATAATTTATGGAAATCTCAGCTATAGTTGAGATCTACACTTCTTAATATTTATTATGAAAAATTCACTAAAATACGCCTAAGATCCATCATTTTTTTAATTCGACAATGGCGTTTCTATATGATTAATACGTTGGTTGGCTACGCATACAATTTTATCTGGATCAAATATTTCAACAACAAAATTCCTACAGCGTTTCCATCATTATTAATAATTTTTAAAATTTCGAAAAAAGAGGTCCACATAGATGCATTGTTTGAAATTTGGCGTTTCAAGCACTAGTGTTCACATAATTGGTAATATTAATACTCTAAAAATCCATTATTTATCGTAATTTTGAATGATTTCGCCTACGGCAATTCCGTAATTATTAATTTTATTTCCTTTTCAAAACTGTACAGTGTAATTGCTGGATAAATTTGCAGCACATTAGCAATACTGGTACTGTATTAAGAACATAGGTCATGGAATTAAAATACTGTGTCAGTCAAGCCCGGTTTCGCAAGTTGACCACCTCCTTATGTTGACCAGTTTGCCGAAGTCCTTTGGATGGTCAACTTACAGAGGTCAACTTAAGAAGTGTTGGTTTTAAATTGCCTGGGAATTTTCCAAAAAAGTGTTTGGAAACCTGTTTCAGACTATGGCAAAGGAATTTATTCACGTTTATTGATATCTTCGATCAGCCGCCATTTTCCCCGACAGGTGCGCCACCAGGCGTAATAAATTTCCACTCCCACTCTAATTAAGCAGCCAGTTGATCAGCCTCCATTTCCAGGCAATGAAATTATGAGGCCTGGTGCCACAATAGATTAGGATGGCAGCGAAGCGTGGCCGAATTTCAATTTTCCGAAGAGGAAATCTAATATTCCGGCGTATTCCAGAAGAACAAATTAACAAATTAGGGAGATGATGCAAAACGCTATTGACGCAAGAAATTAGCCGGAGCGGCATGAAGCCGAGTGGAAACGAAGACGGTAGCCGGAGGGACAGTCGACATATTTGCTAATTTGTTCTCCAACAATTCAATTTCCACGCAACTTATTCGATTAGTGAGGAACGAGAAGGAGAAGCGGAAAAAAGATGGCCGCTGCGGCGCTCTAATTAATGGCCTCACCAATTTCAGTAATGACTT
The DNA here is from genome assembly GCA_034687865.1 of Kryphioiulus occultus. Classification (NCBI taxonomy): domain Eukaryota; kingdom Metazoa; phylum Arthropoda; class Diplopoda; order Julida; family Julidae; genus Kryphioiulus; species Kryphioiulus occultus. The sequence goes on from JAQGAF010002050.1 coordinate 23,382, forward strand.
TTCAAACCGCGGTGTGCGCGGGCGTAGCATTAAGCTCAACTTAACGCCCGCTTAACGTCTGCCGGTCAATAACTGTGCGCTAAGTTGCTTAGTTGGCGTGGAATCGATCGGGCCGCCATCTGTCGATTGAAAAGTGAGGATGTTTTCCCTTATGGGTGAATCGTGATTTTGGCGTTTTGGACGTTTTGGCCAAAACTACTTCTTGGACATGCGACCTGGACGCATGTTAAATGCCAGAAATGTTCGTGGGTGCCTCCTGGAGTAAGTATTTCGAGGTCCGCGTCTTTTCACTATCGTGCACGTGTTTCCAACGTAACCCAAACCGTCAAGGCATCCTCCGGGGTGTTTTAACGTCATTTCCATTGATGATTTACGTTTTTGACCAAAACTACTTTATGAACATTGGTGCTGGACGCGTGTTAAATGTCAGAAATGTTCATGGCTGTCTATGGCGTAAAGTATTTTGAGCTGTCTTGTCTTTGGCGTGTGGTACACGTGATTCCGAGGAAACCGAAGCCGTTAACACCTGCCAAAAGGGCGTTTTTAATGTAATTCCCATTCTTCACTATAAGGTTGTCATAGTTGTCAATACAAGGTTGACATTGAAAACTGCATGGGTAAAACAAGTTAAAATTTTCTATTTTAAACATGTTCTCAATCTTCTTGAAAACATATTTTAGATTTTACATTGTCAAATTCACCAATATCGCAAATTCCATTAAGAAGAAATGCTAATTGCAACTTTATTTAGTTTATATGATAACAAAAAAGGGAATAAAACAAATTACATTTAAAATATCTCAATTTCTAAACCCTTCATTCTCCCATCCCTCCTCACACATGCTGGTATGTTAAAATTAGTACATTTTAGTACTTGTTATGAGCCTGCATGTATGGGTATGCCTAAATTGACCTAGTAGTACCAATTTTAGAATATCCCTTGACTGGCATGAATTGTAAACCATGAAAATCGGGGTATATTAATTTAAAAACCCTTCATACCCCATACCTTCTCACGTATCTTTCAAACCAATATTTATAAAATACATGTATTTTCGTACATCGTCATACGCTTACGGTCATATTGGCCAAGAAGTACCAATTACAAAATGAGCCGTGAATTGGATGGAAATCATTACATCAGAGATTAACACATGGGCATGCCAACATTGGGTATTTAGTTAGAATGTGTCATGTAAACTTTTTCCATGTGTCCAATTTTTAATTATGGTTTTTATGATGATTTTGATATGTGTGGCACATATCAGCTGAAACTGGATCCAAAATTTCATGGAAACCGTCTTGACAACGGTTGCGAGGGGGTTGCTTACCAAGTGACGTATGGTTGGATCTGGAGGGCAAAATCATTTTGGTCAACACACGTGCGGTTGTAATCTGACACACTGTCGGTTAACTGCCTTGAGCGAATCGCCATTAATGGATTGTCAATAAAGGCAGCCTAATTAGCCTGCAAATGCGTCCGAGCTGTCAGTCCTCCATTAACAATGAAATGTGGAGTTGGCCACTCTGGAATAAAAGTGCTCCTTTTTGGAACAGCTTGCGGCAGTTGGTTGTCTCTTTGATGTGATTGCTTCTAGATTTAGAACGTTTGGTAATCGAACACGAAAATTGGGTTTTATAAATTTTAGTTTTTATTGTTCAAGCTCATCACATCTGCAATATAAACTTTGTTTAACAGTTTGCAGGGAGCTAGTATTAGGTAGAAATATTAGGGTAACTTCGGTATAGTCCCTGCACCATCATAGACATTATAAGGATGTGGGCTTTTCCCAACGGTTCGTATGTTGGCAGTGATTGCCTGGTGGTTAGAGGCAGCTTATAGAGACGTTACAAGTTTACATTGTTTGGATACAACTAAAAACAGAAAATAAGGCGTGGAGAAAATTTCGTGATATTACTGGCATGCAATGAAACCCAATATTGATGCTTAACGGGCAGTTCCCCTCCCACCCCTGCCATGTTAAAAAATTGAAAAATTTTATACATAAAATCTCTGCGAATAATTAATAAATCGTCGTGATAATAATTTTGCTTGATAGTTTGGTTACTTCTGGAGG
>JAQGAF010002051.1:0-25459 GCA_034687865.1 Kryphioiulus occultus
ATCAAGCAAAATTATTATCACGACGATTTATTCATTATTCGCAGAGATGTTATGTATACAATTTTTCAATTTTTTAAAAGGCAGGGGTAGGAGGGGAACTGCCCGTTAAACTGTCCAGATTGGCAAAATTTGTCTGAAAAGTTCCATTATTAATACATCAGTTGTCTTACAAATGTTTTTAGAAAGTCATTTTGACTTCTCAAAATAAAGTTTTCAAATTATTTATGTGTTTTTTAAAACAAACAAGAGGACAATTTCATTATGCAAGTTTCATCAGACTTTACATTTTAAGAAGTCTTCACCTTTTTTAGTGGTTATTATTCATTCTTGAAAGTGTACAAACCACTTTATCATGGCACATGACTTGCTACTTGAAAGAAAATATTTCTAGAATTTAAGTTTCCAATTTGGACACCTACTAGGAATTTCGACTTGCTAAGTTTATGGTTGGTCAATGTGCAGATGTTCAAGTTTTACCAAAATCTGAGGAAAATGTTGGATTTCAGTCGCGCAAAAGCACATTCCAAACACCGCCATAGGCAATTTTGTGAAAATATCTGCTAATTCATCATTTGGCCAAACCTCCTCCCCACTAAAGTTATGACATAATACTTGAACTTCTTACCATCGTCTGTACTGCTAAAACTTCGACTTATTTACAACTTTGGGATCCTTTTTCAATTCTTTTATCATGTCAGCTTGTTTTGCAGATTTTCAAACGCCCTTCTGAGTCTGTTGAAGAGAATGAAATTATTAATCAATCAAACTGATTTTGTTTTGCAGAAAATCATATCTTAATGAGCTGATGCTTACAAATTAATTTGCTCCAAATGCTATGTTGTTCAGCCCAGTTTGTTCAGCATTTTTGTATCAATTGTACTGATATGTAGAGCAAGGCCTGTAAATGTCAGCTTTGTATAATAACGCTAAATATGAAGTTTTCAAACCTTTCAAAAATAGCCCAGATATTTCAAATGCAAAACCTTGACTACCGCATCGATACAACCACCTGCATTTCAGATTGAAGAGTTTATTTTACCTATCGAATAATAAATAAAACCGCATTTGCTACAACACAGCTATCTAGAGGCCCTGGCCAGGGCCATTGATAAAAACTGTCATTTGGACAAATAAATAAAGCAAAAATATATGTATCTTTTTTAAATTTTGGCAGTCGTAGTCTCATTTCACACCGGAAGGGGCAGAACCAGCGTTGGCAGCTTGGAAGCTTTTGCGGGTTGTGTCCCGCTGCATAATATGCGATGCGAGGTTCGATGGACAGGCTGAAGCATCAACTCCAAACTCTGTACAATCGCTGAACATTTTGCGGTGATGTCACAATCCGCGAAACTGCATGGGAGGTGCCGAGACGGACACGTCCCATGTCCCGGTTTCGACTGGTGAGTGCATAGTACTCGCCGTGCACGGGTCCGAACCGAGTGGCAAAACGCCGCGGTGGCGATTCGGGGAGGAAAGGCCACGTGTCTGAGATGGCTCGGTTCGATTGGTCCTTAAACTTAGCAACTACTTGTGTCTCTTAAACCACGAGGCATACCTTGAGGTGATTTTGCGATGCAACGTCGTTTGCGAGGTTGCATATTTTCAAAGGTTCCTAAGTACGTCAAGCCGTGAACTGAAGAAGAAATAATTCGAGATTATGCTATGGCTACACGTTCGTCACAATTTCTTCACGGTCCAGCCCGTTTTCCTTGGAAGTCGATGGCTGAGGTTCCATGTCAGCTTTCCGCTTGTGTTCGTGTGCCGATGCCGCCTCTTTTTTCCTACAATTGAAACGAGAAAATAATTTTCGTTAGTTTCCACAAAAACCAATGGTATTGTCAATGCGAATTTGTTGCTCCTCGCAAATAATTCTGCACAACACATCACATGTATGTGTTGTCCGCATTTGCAAAAGACTAGGGTGAAACGTTGCAACTTCAACTGGCAACGAAATTTACTGAGTTTTCAGGGTTTTATTGGGCATACTCTAATTTTTCCAGGTTCAAATTTTTTTATTTTAATGTGCCACAATTCTACTAAAAAGAGAAATTGGTAATATTAGTAATAAAAAGCTATAGGTGAATTTTTTGAGAAGCTAGATCTCAAAATGGCAGGTTTTTATTCAACATTACCAAACAAACATATTCCGATGTTTTTTTTTAGAAATAGTAATAATGATGAAAGAAATTTTTAAGGATTTTTTTAAACTAGATCCCCATTGAATAATGTAGTTTTAGATCATTTTGAAAATTTCAGAAATACTAATATTGACAGAATTAACTCCATAGACGAAATTTTAATCAAAATTTACCAGAAATAACGGATTTTAGGTGTAATCTCTCTCGAAAACGTTTTACAGATGTATTAATAACAAAGGCAACTGACGGGAATTTTAATTCTTTTTTAAACTAATTTCACCAAGAATGCATAAAGATTAATTTAATTGTGCTGCAGGCCCATTTTTTAACGAAACTTAATCACAAATGCTAAATTTTAGAGGACTAATAGAATCGCTCATTAGGCCAATCATTTTCGTGCAGATTTCTCAGAATGAGAATGCACTGAAAAATTCCAGGTTTCAATTCGAAATTCCCTGAGTTTTCCTGGTTTTCCAGGTTTCAAATAAAATTTTATTGAGATTTCCAGGTTGGTAGTTACTATGCGACGAGCAACACCTTAGCTAAAATGGAATGAAATCTTGCTAACCTCCGTTTTTTGAGAATCACAATAACAATAATAACATTACAGAGAATCATCACCGCCATGATAACCGAAGGAATCATGACATCTAGAAAAAAAGGAAAAAAAAAATGAAATTACTTTAAATACTTTGAATGGAGAACTACATTTACATGTACACGGATGATTGAACCACCAATAACAAGAGCTAAACAAATTTCTACAAGTAACTTAATTGGATTTATGGGCCAAATTGGATTAAGGTGGTATTTAACGAGCTTACCGTGCAGCTTAGAAACGTCGAAATGCTTACCAAGTAGAAAATTGGCTGGCTGAACCGCTACCCTGTGCACTGGATCCAATTGCATAAAACCATCGTCTTCAAACTTCACCCCCGTGGTATTCTGCCACTTCCGGAGCATCCGCACGTCTACGGAAAACAAGCAGACAAGGGATTGTAGTCAAGAAGTAACATTCAATGTACCGAAACCCAAAAAGTGCAACCAAACCCACTTTTGCATGGCGTAAAAGAACCATTCCAACGGTTTCCGTTAAGGCAGTAGAGGAATCGATTACGCTTATAATCATCGACGAACACGTGACGAGCGCAACACATGTAGTGTGCCATCGAAGCGTTGCGGAACACGAGGTAGCCGTGCTCCGGGGCTGGCAGTGTAGGGCATCCCAAAACTGAGGGAAAAAAATTAAATCAAGGATGACATCAGAATGATTCATTAAGCAGGGTGACTGGTCGAATCTTACATTAAATTTCTCTGACTTTTCCCATGTTTTTCAGACACTTTTTGGAAAATTTACAGACCATTTTAAGCAAACACTTTACTGATTTGACAATTTTTTACTTCAGAAAGGGCCAAGTCATGTTTACGTTAAATTTCTCTGACTTTTCCAGGTTTCCAGACACTTTCTGGAAAATTTACAGACAATTTTAAACACTTTTTAAGGATTTTATAATTTTTACTTCAGAATGGGCCAAGTCATGTTTACATTAAATTTCTCTAACTTTTCCCGGTTTTCCAGACACTTTCTGGAAAATTTACAGACAATTTTAAACAAGCACTACGGACTTGACAATTGTTTACTTCGGAAAGGGCCAAGTTATGTTTACATTAAATTTCTCTGGCTTTTCCAGGTTTTCCAGACACTTATTGGAAAATTTACAGATACATTTTAAACAAACATTTAATTGATTTGACAAGTTCTACTTCGGAAAGGGCCAAGCCATGTTTAGCCCACCACATTTTTAAACCTTGTGTGTCATCAATTCGTTTGCATGTTGTGTTTTTATGATTTTTTAGATTTTAATGTATTGAAGCAATTTAAGTAGTGTTAAAACCATGAACAGGACTAGGGAGAGCTAGCAAAAGACCCAGATCAGATGGTTAATGAATGTCCCATTTCATATTCCATATTGATTTTCGAAAGCCAAGATCACGAAACGATGGATTTTTTGAAAGCTTACAAGAAATACTGCACTTTTAGGGTATTAATATTAATATCGATGAAACACCAATGGTTGAAACCACTAGATGTCAAACAATGCATTTTTGCGGACTTCTTTTGTCCAAATTTTAAAAATTACTTATAATGATGGAAACGCTGTTGGTAATTGTTTTTGTCGAAAAAATTGATCCATTTAAAAATATCAGTAGCCAACTTCAGTGTTTATCTTTTAGGAATGCCATATGATAAATTTAAAAAAAATAGCAGAAATAGCGGATTTTAGTGACTTTTTAGTAAGAAATAATTGGAAATGCTAATGCTAAAGAAAACACCATAGGCGAAATTTTTAGAAAAATTGGATCAAGCTTACCACTCAAACTTACCAATCAAAATCGTTGTGTCACCACAAATTTCAAAAACATTGTATGAATTTCCCTTATTTTTTCCTAACCAAATCAATTTCCTGACTTTTCCAGGTTCTCCAGATGGCCATTCAAGACAACAGCCCGAGTAAGTCAACAGTGAATCCTTACCTCTATAATAAAACAGCACTCCTCGGCTCGGCCAGACGTCGGTGCTGGAGAAGACAATGCGCAAGACATTGCTGTTGGACTTCATGGTGTGCAAGTACTTGGTGTCTTGGCCACACGCATGCATCAACTTCATGTTGCCATCAAAGACCTGTAGGCTGTCCCTGCAGTCGATGGCATTTCCGGTGGAGCTGTGCTGCATGGACATGTCCAACACCGAGAGCAGAACTCGCTGGCCACGATCCGCTCTGAAAGCACGGAGAAAAAAAGCGGAAGTGAATAATTTGGCCATCAAGGATGGAAAACTATCAGAGTGTGAAATGTTCGCATTGCATTTCCCATGCATTGTGTGTGCAACCGCAATGCTCATCTTCTCTGAAATTGCTTGTTTTGGAAGGTTTCTACCCTCGGCCGTGTTCTCAAATCACAGGATTAGGGGTGGAAAATTTGTTGCAAATTTGTTGAAAAGTTGTTGAAAATATAACATTAGTGATGTGAATGTTTATTTGGATAACTACACTTGAGTGCAAAAAAAATCGACTCACCTTCATGAATCGAGTAAAACCGTGTTTTTCTCAGAAACCATGTGTCCGATTTAAATAGGGCAAAATGTGTTTTGTAGACAATTTATTCCTCTTTATAATTCGGCCAATTGCATACAATTTCTTATGCATATTTGAGGCGCAAAATGTCGAAATAAGAGCAACCCAAATTTGCGTTATTTATGACATATGAATTCAATTTGATTATCAGAGCTTAATGAACACGCATCCAGACATATTGTTAATTAACGGTTTCTCGATAAAATGACCACTACACCAGAAGTAGACGCACAAGTTGTACACTATTCTCCAGAGAAACCCAGCAGAATTCCTTTTCACACTAGACTAATTATACAGAGGAGTAAATTGTCCACAAAACACATTTTTCCGATTTTAAATCCGACATTTGGTTTTTGAGAAAAACACATTTTTACTCGATTCTTGCAGGCGAGTGGATTTTTTTGCACTCAAGTGTAGTTCAAACCTATTTCCAGGTTTTAAAGTAAATTTCCCGACAACCCTTACCACTGAAAATGCAAAAACATGACATACGCCAATGTAAGGAATGCTCTCCATGTATTTATTGCTTATTATTAGCCAACAGGGGATAAACGCAAATTGTCATACGGAAATAGCAAAACTGAATATTTTTTTATAAATTGAAAATTTCATTATTAATTTCATACTGAATTGTTCTGAATAGTGCATAATGTAATTTACACTTCAAGTTAGGCAGATTTACCCAGAAAAAATTGATGCTGGTATACAAAACATTTATTTTTTGCTGTTACATGTATATATTATTTTATGTTTATCCTAGCCTAACTTAAAAATGTAATTTATTTAGCTGCCCTAACCACCATGCAATCAATACCAGCCTACGAGCCGTTAGGAAAAGCCCACTTCATCATAGTATCTATGTTAGAAAGGGGCGGCAGCAGGGTATATTCCGAAGTACAGCCAAAATAATGGAATAATGCAAAACAAGAGCAAAAGTCTCCATGGGGAACTCATGCGGGATCACCAATCGTTTTTCTGGGTAAATCTACCTAGTTTACAGCGTAGATTACATTATGTAAATGCAATACTGGATATCAAAACAAGCAGACTCACGATTTTACAAGCAAACATGTTATTTTGTCATTATAGAGGCGTCAAGCATGCCCTGAGGCTTTTCAGGGTGATGTTTATTGCACAACAACAGACATTAAACGGATCCAGGTGCACCCAAAGGAGGGGACAACACGAGGGTTCGCAAAAATCAGTATGGGAACAAGCATGGATTTATGTTTGGTACTAGTAAAATATTTATTGTACAAACTGCAGGCATCCATTAAAAAAATATGCTTTTACCTGTTATGAAAAATGATAAAAATGAGTCGTAACAGGATTATCAAATCTTAATAAAAAGGGAATATCTAAGGCCCATTTTTTTGGAAAACTGGATTAGCAATAAAGTATTGCAGCCAACTTATCTTAGGAATTAGCAAGGAATGTTAATAATCACTGCAAACGTGGTGGATTTTAGCACATAATTCTATAGTAAAACTGGTGGCGCTCGGAAAATTATTAGTTAAGAAAACGAAATAGGCGCAATTTTTTGAAAAAACGCTGCCTGCAATAACGTATTTACGTGCATGCAATATTTGGAAAAATGCTAAAAACGAAAAAAAATCTATAGTTTTATTTAAAACAGAATCCACAATAAGGGATTTGAACATTTTTAAAAATTCCAAAAGAGGTTTAATAACGATAAGAATGCTGCAAGCGAAATTCTTTTTCGTAAACAAAACCAAACGTGGTGGATTTTAAGCCACGTTTCCACCAAAAATGTACAGTATTAGGAAAAAGCCATAGGCAACATTTTTGAAAGAAAAATGGTGGAAAAGATGATAATGAATGATCTTAGTGTTAGATGGATAGGAATAGTTTTATGGGATGACCATGTATGAAAGTCACAAAATTGTTGTATTCGGACAATTCTACAATTCCCGCTCAAATTCTCATGTCGATGTCCGTGACAACTTTCTAGTCATTTCCCTGACATTATACTTGAGATTATTTTTAAATAGGGAAATGATTGCTTTCAACACAGTTGTTTTTATAAAAGATGATGACCAATCAATCGGCTACTGCAAGCCATCTCGATTTCCCTGACATTTTCACGAATTTTCAGTACTCCACTGATATTTTTTCATTTCCCTACCAATCCCTGATTTTCCCAGACTTTCCAGAAAATGGGAACCCTGTGAGTGTCTTTCGAAAAAAGCCAAAATATTGCCTCCCTGACAACTTTCCTGACATTTTACATGAGATTTTTTTTAATAGGAAAAATGATGGATTTTAACCCAATTTTGTTATAAAAGATGATGACCAATCAATTGGCTGCTGCAAGGCATTTCAATTTCCCTGCCATTTTCTCGAATTTTCAGGAATTCCCAGACATTTTCTCGAATTTTCCGGGAATTCCCTGACATTTTTTCATTTCCCTGCCAATCCCTGATTTTCCAGAATGTGGGAATCCTTTGAGTATCTTTCGAAAAAGCTAAAATTTTGTCTCCATAGCATGATGTCACAGCCTGAAGTTGTCTTTAATGCATGATAGATGGCGCTGGCACCTGGAAGCCCATAATGCATCTGCCATTGGCAATGAGCAGCAATGCCAACGATGGGAAAACAAATTGTCACTAGTACTACTCACCGTCATTGTTTTGAAAAGCGATGCTGTGTGAAAAACTTGGCATTAGAAAATGGGAGGGGTCATGACCCACCTTATGGTCCACGTGCATTTGTTGAGTCCTGGGTAGAAATTGGGGTAGCCCGGGTTATGGATGAACCCTTCGGCCACGCTCCCAGTCACCTCCACGTTGCAATACTTGACGATGTGCCTCTCTGTAAACAGAAAACATAAAACGAAAGTTATTTTTGGGCAGGACCTGGTGGGGTCAGAGGAGGGACTGACAGTGACACGTGACCTGACTCCCGAATTTATCATCTTTACCCAAGGGGTGTGTGCGAGGCATTCGACTGCGTAACAAGGACCCAGACACGACCCCTAAACGATTGGGCACCCCTCGGGTCAGGTAATTGCTGAGGATTAGATACCCCCTCCCTGGGTTCCCCAATTAATCCGTGCCCCTCTTTGGGCCGTTAATTGTCGGCATCGTCCCCCATCTGCCAATTTTCCAGGCAACAAAATACACAGAAAACGAAATCAATGAAGATGGTCCTTCCAGAGCCAGGTGGTGGACATTCTGGGCCGAAATTTGGGAATCCAGCTGCATTTTACGAAACTATAAATTTGGGCACCATGTCCATCTTGTGGCACAGAGGTCATGCAAGTTGGGCATGATTGCATGGTTCATACCAAAATTTGCAATTCAATTTCCCTGACTTTCCCTGACTAAATCTGATTAATTTCCCTGACTTATCAAATTAAAAATGTGACATGTAATTAAATTAACATTAACTGCAACGCTGCAATTAACTGCATTTTTTGTATGTTTCTGTCAGAATGACAGAAAATTGAATTTCCCTGACTTTTCCAGGTTTTTCAGACACTTTTTGGAAAATTTCCAGACAATTTCAAGAAACAACTTTTACAGATTTGATCCGAGCAAATATACCACATGGCGGAAATTTTATAAATTATAGATCTGGTCACGAAATGATGGAATTAGCCCACACTTTTCTAAGAAGAAATAATAATAATTAAGAGACTGCCATAGGCAAAAGTTTTGAAAAGTTACAAGATATAGTGGATTTTTAGAGTATTAATATGTATAGCGAGGCGAACACTAGTGGTTGAAACCACTAGATCTGAAACTGCATTTTTGAGGACTTCTTTGAAATATCAAAAAATTCTTCAAAATGACGGAACCGCCTTAGGCGATATATTAACAACAATAATGCATTTTAGGTGTATTGATCATAAGGAAAATTAAAGATAATGAAAACGCCGTAGGCGAAATTTTTAGAAAAAGTAGATCCCAAATACAGCTTTTCTAAAGCTCTTCATGAGATGGTACTTATACCAATCAAAATAGCTGTGTCACAACAAATTTCCAGAATGATTTCCTGTCCTATCTATAATAATTTATTCTGTTCGCGTATTATTGTGTTTATCGTACCCAAACTAAATTAACAATTTAATTTTTGCTTTAGCTGCCTCTTACATCCAGGCAATCACTGCAAGCACATGAGCCGTTAGGAGAAGCTAACTTTATAATAGTACATGTATAGATGGCGAAACAGGGCATAATTAGAAGTCCAAACCAAGAATGACCTTACTAGATATCGTACCTTACCCTTTTTTGTTTTATTGTATTTATCCTAACCAAGCGATGTCATTTCCTAACTAACTCAGGGTGTATACTGGATTTGGAATTGCAAATTCCATGACTTCTCAATGACTTCAAAAACATTTTCATGCTTATTAGACTATGGGGTCGTTCAGGTTTTATGCAATGACAAAATGGCGATTTTCAGAAACATTATCTACCACTGTGGCGACATGATTATTGGCCAAAAACACGCCGTATGCGATTTTTTTGCGTTAAAAGGTGATTAATGAAGAATTTAAACCCAATATTTTCTTTTGTAAATCAAAGGCAAAAAGTCAATGATCCTGTTGTAAACTTCATGACTTTTCCATGACTTTCATGACCAGCAGACACCCTGTAACTAACATTACACCCCCCTACCACATGGTATTCATTTACTGATTGTAGGGTACTGAGTTGAATTGAATTGAATTGAATTTGCGCTAGCTCTACCTGACTATCAGCCAATCAGCATTTAGGAGAAGCCCACTTTCTTGACACCTGTCCTAGCTATAGCAATTTGTCCTTGTTGTGTTTAATTGCGTTTATCCTAACCTTACAAGCAATGTAATTTCCCAATTAACTAACCAATCGATGCAATTTCTACTTAGCTGCCCCTAACCGCCAGGCAACCACTGCCAGCTTACAATCCGTTAGGAGACGCCAACCTTTTAGTAGTGTCTATGGCGGAGCAGGGCATATTTCGAAGTATAGAACAAAAAAGACTTCCCCACATTAGCTGTCGTAATTTTTCCATTTTGTGTTTTATTGTACTTATCCTAATGCACTTTATGCTTAAGCTGCTCCTTACCACCAGGCAATCACTGCAAGCCTATGAGCCTTTAGGAGCAGCCCACTTACTCGTAGTGCCTGTGCTGGAACTGGGCAGCAGCAGGGCATATTCCGTATTATTCGAAAAACCTTGTGCCATTACGTTCACAACGCATTTGTATGTTGACCAATCAGGAAGGGGGGGGGGACGTCAAAGCCAACCACAAATTCCATGGGGGCGATTAGCATTGGGCATGCAATGGCACGATTTTGAAATTTTAGGGCTTTAGGGTGGGATTAGCAGAATTTCCGGGCCATAAAATGGACAGCTCAACATTAATAGGTTCGACATCAATATCTCCTGCAACGCAGTTGTATTTTTATCGTTTTATGATTTTCGTAAGGGGTGGGGGAGTTGCACCACTGATAATCAGCATTAATAATGCCTTCTCCATGGGGTTAGCAAGCATGTGGTCAAGAACTCGTCCAACAAGGGAACAACTGACCAGCTTCGATTTCCGAGTCCTGTATACCTGTACCAGTTCCACTTGCCAAAAATCACTAAAAAGTTCCCAAATGTGCATTCATTCTGCCATTAACCCGATTTATCGTGCACCAATATCGTAAAACAGGGCGTTCCAATGCAGTAAAAACGTTCCATTTCCCATTTTGCTTGAATGGGACAAACGTCTGGTGAAATTTGGAAAAGCAGCAGCAGGTGACAACATTTATTCAAAGCGCTTAACACCATTCAACTCGATGTAAACGAGCCAACAACACATTTTCGAATTTTATAGTCACAATACACATTCATCAGAAATGAGGTGTTGTGCTTCCATGTGGCGAAATTTTCCTAAGGTCATTAAAGTTGGCCTCAATCCAGAATTTAAACAACAACGGACCACCAGAATTACCAGCAGAGTAAACCAGAATGCGAGAAAAAGTTTCAGAGAACCTTTCCGAAAATCAAATTCCCTGAGTTTTCCAGGCTCAGAATCGAATTTTTCCAAGTTTTAAAAATATATTTCAATGATTAAATGTCTTAATTCTATATGCAGCATAAACTACTGTAGATCACCAATGATGCAGTACTACACCATTTTGAAAATTTCAGAAATATTAAAATTGACAGAAATTAACTCCATAGACGACACCAGAGTAAAAATTACCTAAAATCCGTTATTTCTGGTTATTTTTCACACGGGTGTCGTCTATGGAGTTAATTTCTGTCAAAAAGTTTTCCAAAAATATTCAAATCAAAGGCAATACTGACATCAAAACCCTAAATCGCCAACAATACAGGCAAGAAATTTATGAAAAACTTAATCACAAATGCTGAATTTTAGGAGAATGGCAGAATCGATTATCAGATCAATCATGTGTGCTGATTTCTCAGAATTATAATTTTCAAACACAAAATTCAATTTTGTCACTTAAAAATTCCAGGTACCAAATCACCAATCAGTGTTAAGACTAATTTTTTTCCAAAATGTATTCCTTGTCAATCCATTTAAAAAAAAATAAGTTGTGTAATGATGGCAGGATTTGATGATCACCCTGTACCTTGCCCAACCGCATTGCGTGCAAATATTTAATAAAGCAATCAAGAGAGCCTCGCCTAAAGTTGTTATTAGTTGTCACAATAAATTAAAAAAATAACCACAACGCACATTGGAAGCAAATAAAGCGATATTGGCATTTCCATGACCCCTTGACCCGAGGTCTCATGTGCCAGCTATGCACATTTGCTATGCAAATGAAGATAGAAAGCCTTAATTAGCCCACTAACCCCTCAGTGCATCGCATGCATATTGTGGTTCAGTACCAGAAACCTGATATTTACAAACATCTTCATTCTGCTGATATAAGCATGTAGTGAAGAGTTTGTTTAGTGCGTGCACAAATATTTTGTTTGCACAGTGCTAAACCTTGGTTAGTGGGTGACGCACTGCATCTACAGCATACAGTGTATGTATTTTGATAATTCATTAACCATATCTTACAGTAATGACTGCTATAAACTAAGGTTATGATATCTCTGGCCTGATGGCAGACATCATGAGTCCATTCATTAGAGTTGAGTTTCACCAGTGGCTTATTTATATACCAAAATAAAATAAGAACGCTTCATCTCAAATTGCAGAATGACAAAGGACGTTCAAGTTTTATCTCAAGACAAAATCGTGATTTACAGACTCCCTCACTGATTTTCAGAATTCCTCAAAATTTTAATGCTTACTTCCTCTCATTTCAATTGATAACAATCATTGAAACTGAAATAAATGTCTAATTTAGCAATACATGTACGTGTATTTCAATCAAAAGTTGAACAAAAATGATGGTTTTTAGTCCCCCAAATGCACATTTTCGAAAAAAAAAATAAAATAAAATAAAAAAATAACGCCACAGGCGAAATTTTTGCCAAACTAGATCAAGTCTGCTAGATTTTTACCTAAATTTTTACCTAAATTTTTATAATTGGCTGAATTCCCTGCCCTCTTCCTACTCTCCCTTATATGATGACGTCATTCTTGAACGTCCTATTCTGCACAAATTTCGAATTGAGACCAAACGCACATTTTCAAAAACATAATAATAATAATAATAAAAACGCAGTAGGTGAAATTTTAACAAAACTGGATTATCAATGATGGTTTTCAACCAAATTTTTATAAAAGAAAATGATTACTCATCATTTGACTGAAGGCCCTTCCCTTTCTGCTGTAATCATTCGTCATCATTTAACCACCCCTCCCACCTATGATGACAAAACTTAAACGACCCTTTATGCCCAATGCAAAAATTTCGACCTGAACAAATTTGTTATGAAAACTTGAGCAAAAATGATGGCATTTAGTCAAACAAATGCACATATTCTAAAAATAATAACATTTTAGCAAAATTGGACATGATGGTATTTTTTGGAGATGAAATTGGAACGATGATGTTTAACCCAAATTCTTATAAAAGAAAATGATGCTCATCATTTGGCTGAATCCCCTCCCCCATTCATCATTTAGTCACCCCTTAGCCGAACGCGATTTTTTTTATCAAAACTTCATGAAAAATGAAAACTTTGCCACACATTTAAAAAATAACAACAATAATAACAACAAAGCGAAAATGTTCGTAAAACTGGACGTGTTCAACCTAATTTTTTTATATAAAAGAAACTGATGGCCATTTGGCATCCCCTGAGATTATGACATAATACTCGAACGTCCCATTATGCTCATGTCAACCAACTAATTCTGAAAAAGCTGCAATCAACTTCACACCCACAAATATCTTACTAATAATCAGTTCTCATTTCATTAGTTTATCCTAGTTTCAAAACGAAAAACATTTGTGGGGATTTGACAAAGGAATAGGATATGATACACTGCTTTTGATATCATGCAATTACAAGTATGTTATTATTGTCCATAAATATAGTACATCACACGTCCACAGATGGCGCCTCTAGACGCACACTTGACATCAGCGCCATCTGTGGGCACGCACAGCAGTTCACATACTAATTCAGAACAAACAGTTGGCGGTTACCATCCAAATCTAAATACGATCCCAACCAGAAAACTACCCAGGTGGGGCCCATGCCCCGAACAAAGGGTAAGTCAATCCAAAACCATTTATACTAAGGACGTGAATGCAAAACGGGCAAAAAACGTGGACTTTGGGTGAGTGGGGTCTGTGGGGCCATGCAGCACTCATGGAACTGGGGCGAAAATCAGGGTTGGGTTACTTACCAGACCGTAGTCTATTGAAACCCTATAAACGCTTGTTTGTTGTTCACTCTGAGCGACATTGGACAAAAGCTGGTGAAAGGGAGTGACGTAAAGCCCTTTGGAGGGTTTTTTGGAGGGTCCATGGCCGCCATCTTGGTTGATTTGCCCCAAAAAGGGGCGAAATTAGAGCGGCCCAGAATGCACCAAACCACCGTCGATTTACAAGTCTGATTAAAATTTGGGGGGTTGATGTAGTCAGCAGATTTATGGACGCTTCAAGAGTTGTTCTCCAGCGCCACAAAACAGTGTCTCGAAACAGGTTGGGTGAACCAGTTTAGGTAAGCGACCATTAATGCACATAATCTAATCCCAAAAAACCAGATCTGAAATTTGAAATTTTGGGAGTGGAACCGCTGCTATGTCAGTATGATTGATGCTATGTCAGGCAGGCAGCATATTAAGTTTTTCCAATTTATTTTTCAGGTTAATCTGTTACCTGAACAAGTTATGAAACCGATATTAAACTGCACGTGCTATGGCATTCTACAAAAGTATGTACCGGTATTTCAGTATTTCTTCGCATTTGGGTCTCAAAATGCTAAATCCACATTTCCAAGGGGTTGGAAACGGCAACCTGACTACGGACTTTCTAGTAGAAGTCTTCGTGTAAAATTTCCACTATCAATGAGGTCTGCGAAGTCAGACTATTGTCCCTTGAAGTCTCATTGATCAATGAAAGTCCCTCTGAAGTCCCTCTGATGTGCTCATGAAGTTCTACAGATGTCCCCATGAAGTCCCATTGATTTCTCCATGAAGTTCCATTGATGTCCCACTGATATTCCCATGAAGTCCCACTGATGTCCCCATGAAGTCGCACTGATGTCCCCATAAAGTCGCACTGATCTCCCCATAAAGTCCCACAGATGTCCCCAATAAGTCTCACTGATGTCCCCACTGTGTCATTGAGTTCTATGAAGTCAGACTATTGTCCCTTAAACTCCCATTGAAATCCCGCATACAGTATACTGAATAGTCAGTAGACTTCAGTATACTGACTATTCAGTATACTGAATAGTCAGTATACTGAAGTCACTGAAAGACACTCAAGACTTCAATCACTTCAGTGATTACAGTATAACTTAAACAACTTGAGCTATATTTCATGCAACGACTTCGGTTGGACTTCAATCAACATGCACACCTGACTTCACAAGTCGTCACCCCTCGACTATACAGCACTTGCACGTCCTTCAGCATTTCCCCAAGAAGACAGATGGCAAAAAACTCAACCATGTCATCATGTGATGTCTCTCCCCAGCTCGTCATCATTGCAGTGCCAAGCACATCATTGGGAACAGTTCCAAAACACCACCTAGGCACCATGGGCTTACTTGTGCCTGGAAGTGGGTCATGCGTCACACTCTCACAGGGATATTTGCTTACCTGGTGCGCAGCCGTACTTCAAGGAGAGAACCCCTTCGCCATAACAGTCCCTGGGAATCAGATCTGACACTTGAAATTGGCACGACGTGAATCCGGAACACCTGAAAGCAATTCAGAATGGAAAAAGCGAATGAGCTGCAGTGCGAAACGAGAGGATTGATGACAGTCGTGCGTGGGAAAAGTTGCCACGACATGATGGACGTGAGACAAGAGTGCACTATGGTGGGACAGTGGCACCTAGAGTCGTGCCAAGTGGTGTTTGAACAAGCCACTGACCCGACAGAAGTGACTAAACTGTCTTTCGACACCCTGCTTAGTTCCCGAACATGTTCCCAAGCAAACTCCCCAATGTTCTCACACACAGACTAGCGAAACATACATGTATTCAGTAGGACCTATGGAACGAGGGTTGTACTGACACAGGATTTTGATTCCGTGAACTGCATGTACTTATATTTTACAGTAAACATTCATCATTCACGAATCATCTTATTAAAATGTTCATAATACAGTATTGCTAATGTGCTGCAAATTTATCCAACAATTTCACCCTGGTAATTTACTGTTTACTGTAGTACTGGAATTTTAACGCAGAAACACAGTAATGTAAGTCAAAAATGAACTCTTCTACCTCTATGGAGGCAGTTGCTGTTCAGGTGTGTACAGTATAAGTTTTACAAACATCCAATATATTTAATCATCGATGATTTTACATGTTGACACTATTCTGGTCAACATACAGAGAGTAAATTACTATTGTGTGTCATAGTCCAAGTGGTCAACCTACAACATACAGAGGTGCTAGTGGTCAACTGTAGAGGTCATCTTCCATTGAGTTAATGTGGTGACTGTCCGGTCAGTTAAAATGTGGTCAATATGGAGAGGTGGTCAACTGTAGTGTCATGGCTACCTCCGGGAGGATGCTGAATGTCCATAAGCGAAACAATAACTTTAGGTTCCCAAAACAGTAATTTTTCAATTTCGCTGACTTTTTCAGGTATTAAAATTATTAAAACAAATTTCACTCACCGCCCTGACCAATAAAAAGCGCAAAATTATGAAAACCAATTGCATAATGCATATTAACTGCACATAGAACTCAAAAAATGTTGGCAAGGAAACAGCAAATTTAGACTAGTTTTTTTAAATTGACAATTTCATTATTAATTATTTTCGTAGAATTGCTTGTCTCTTTTGATTTTTACGTGTTAACCAATAACAATAAAAAGATATGTGAAATGCATTATGTTTTGTTGAATTCTCCTGGCTTTTTCGAAGAAAATCTATTTTCTCTGACATTTCCAGGTCCTCCAAATTTCCCTGGCAATTCCAGGATTTTCAGGTGTGGGGGATGGACGATCTGAAGAAGTCAGCAAGCTGTTGTCAATATTTCTTAGAATGCGGAATATACTTGTACTTCGGAATATGTCTGCTCTAAATGTTGACAAATTAATTATACATGTAATGAACGTCAACCCTGATTGTCCAATATTCAAGCATGACACTTGCGCTCCCTGTCGCAATTTATCCTATTTGATGTTTTATTGCGTGTTTATCTTAGCCTAACCCAAAAAATGTAATTTATTTAACTACCCTAACCGTAGGCAATCACTGTCAGCTTGCAAGCCATTAGGAGAAGGCAACTTTCACATTGTGTCTTTGATAGAGCAGGGCAGCAGCAGAGAATATTTCGTTGTAAAGACAAAATCCGTGCTAAAACTCCATTTGTCATTTAGTTTTCAAACAAATTTCCCTCCCTATATATACTACTTTTTTCCAAAAAAATGCACAGTACTTTTGCGTGACTGAAATCCATCATTTTTGAGCTAACTTAAATGTACAGTAGGACCTCCAAAGTTGACCACATTTTAACTGATCGGAAGGGCACCGAATTAACTCAATGGAAAGTGGCCTCTACATGTTGACAACCTGTATCTCTGTATGTTGAATGTTGGCCACTTGGGACTATGACACACAATAGTAATTTACTCTGTATGTTGACTATCATGATCTCAACACGTAGAGTCATGGATGAGTACATTTATTGGCCGACTGCAAAACTTATACTGTACACCCCTGAACAGTAACTGTCTCTAGAGAGGTACAAGAGTTCATTTTGCACCCCTTCAGCACCCCCTCTGTACCGCAGGTGTAATTGCTGGATGAATTTGCCGCACATTAGCAATAGTGGTGTTGTATTATGAACATTTTAATAATATTATTCATGAATGATGAATGATTACCATAAAATGTAGGTACATGCAGTTTACGTAATTAAAATCCTGTGTCAGCACAAGCCTCGTTCCAAATGGTGACCAGTTTGCGACAGTACTTTTTTTATTCCCCATTTAGATCAACTCGACATTTTGAGAATAATGACGAATGCTGACATACGAGAAAAAGTAGTCTGAAAATCACTATTTTGTGATGACATAATACTAGAACGTTCCCAGGGTATAATTGCTGTACAGCACCATGTAACAATCCAAACGATTACATAAATCAAAATAAACGAGCCACGTCTAATTTGCATTACTTTTATAATTGCTGCAGAGCAATTAAGCATTTATGCCTGCTTTCTCCACAATTACAAAATCGAGTAATTGGGGATTCGCATGGGCAGTCAAGCGTTTTCCTTGATCATGCACACCAGGCACGCATTTTTCGTTGCACGTTATGACGTCACTGTTAACCGAGTCTCACTCACTGTGTCAGTTTAAGAACTGGTCAGCTTATTCCCCATTCCACACCAACTATGTGGGGCACTGCTGAGGCATGTTATGTTAGCTTCAAGCAACTGAGTGCTCAAAAGATGTCAGCTTAGATAAACAACCACTTTCAACACTCCGACCAAAATTCTACAACAAACTGCATGAAAATTAGGGCAATGTGTGAGGCAACATGAAAATGTGTCAGGAAACAACCCTGCATCAATGGGTTTTCCCTTATCACAATCTCCACGAGGACAGTACCCTCATCCCCGAATAATGGCCACCAGTGAAGAAGACAGTGCGCCTCTTTGGAATACAGCTTAATGAACATTTTATGTGAGAATGATAATGCCAACCTCAATTCTATAATATAGCTCGAAGTCATCCTCCAACAGCTGACTAATTTCTGCATTAGACATTAAGATTTCAACTGATAGCTGTATGAGCAATGGACAAGCATACCAAGCCTCATTAGTTTCCAGCAAGAATTTCCATCTTCAGTCACAGCCCTTCAAACCAGGGTTCCATAGGGGGTGGCAACTTGTGAAGTCATGTGCATATGTTGGTTGAAGTCCCACTGAAGTCTGGCGTGCAGTCATGACAGTCTGGGGTGAAGCTCCACAAGTCACTGAAGTCTGACGTAGTCAAGAAAGCCTGGGGTGAAGCTCCACAAATCATTGAAGTCGCACTGAAGTCTGGGGTGACGTTTCAATAGTCACTGAAGTTCCAGGTTGAAAGATGAAGTCATTGAAGTTCCAGGTTGAAAGATCAAGTCATTGAAGTCCCATAAGCTCCTGAAACTCCCCCTGTACCTAGCCCTGTATTCGTTTAATTCTGAAGTCCATAGTCTGTGAACGAGGCTGGACTCGTCAGGACTTGCAATGACTTCACGAACTTCACCCCAGAATTTAGTGGGACTTTAATGGCATCAATGGGTATGCAAAGACTTCAGTGGGACGTCAATGACTAGTGAAACTTCTCCCCAGACTTCAGTGCGACTTTAATGACACCAATGGGTTTTCAAAGACTGCAGTGGATTAAAATGACTTGCGGAACTTCACCCCAGACTTCAGTGGGAGTTTAATAACATCACCAGGTCTTCAAAGATTTCAGTAAGAACTTAAGAACTTCAATGAGAATTTAAGAAGCTTATGGGAAGTGGAACTTCACCCAGACTTCAGTGGGACTATAATGACATCGATGGGTGTTCAAAAATTTCAGTAAAAGTTTAAGGACTTCAGCCTGACTTTAGACTTAAATCAGCACATCTAAACTTTAAGGAGCTTATGGGATTTCAATAAATTCAGACCTCAATGACTACAGTGCACATGGGAATTCAAGGAACTTCACAAACGCCGTACAACAGGTGAAATTTTACACAAAACTGAAGGCAAATGAGGATGACCTTTAACCCTCCCTCCAGATGGTGACATAATACTTAAACGGCCCCAGTGTGGAATTTGTGCTACATGAACACTGTATGGGTTAGGCTATGATGTCAGGAAGACTTCAAACTACCATTGAAGCCCGCTGTAGTCATGGAAATCTATGAAGTCTATGAAGTCTATGAAGTCTATGAAGTCTATGAAGTCTATGAAGTCTATGAAGTCTATGAAGTCAGGCAGAATTCTTTGGAGTCCTGCAAAAGACCTGAAGTCCGCAGTCAGATGAACACAGTTTTGAAGAGTTGCCACCTCCTCGGGTTCGATACCCTTACAAAGTTCCCAGCAAGAACTTCCATCATCAAAGGCACAAACCTTCAAACCATGGTTCCATACCCTTAAATGCATCATTAGGTGCCCTTTACCATGAGCAGCATTTGTGGACGAAAGTGAAAAGAGATCCCCCACAACCACACAAGCCCATCCTATTTCGGTAACCATTTAATAAAGCGCAGTCGGGCATAAGGCATGGCTCAGTAGGGGGTCTAGAACACGTGTCAAAGGAGTGGGTCGGGGTCACCAGGGTCAAGAAAAACGAGGCTGAGGCGCGGCCACTTGCTTACCAGCTCCGGAATTCATATGCAAAATTCGGTATGCAAACAGAACAAAAAAAACTTAGTCAAAATTCAGAAAGGCACACCTGGCTGGGACAGTAGAGAGAAGGGCCAGTCACTCAAAGGCACCAGAACCCGTCCGGAGGTCAAGGGTCAGGCAAAATTTTTAAGTGCAAGTTCGTGAAATGGACTGGGCTGAAATTCCAAAAGATGCAAGATCATCATTCAGGAAGCACTCCTTCATAAACGTGCAAATAAAACGTGGGATTAAATTCCTGCCCAACATTACAAACATTTTCGCCATCTTCAAAGCTTCAAAAATGTGTTCCATATTTTTAAACATGCAAACAATTCCAGAGGGAATGCGAAATGAGCGACGTTTCTTTTTAAAACAATTTGCGGAATTACGAATGGTGAGCATTATTCACGTGTTTGTGTCAAGGTTTGGTTTTTATGTTTGTCCCATTTCAAGTAGGGGCGTGAAAAAGAAATATTTGGGGGGAAATAAGAAAATAATCTGAACATTTGTTACGACTTGGTAGATAAATGCTCCCTTGACTTAAATACATGTACATGGGTTCTTCATTTACATGTACATGCGCAGGATAGTTAGTAATTATCGAATTATTTATAAAACATTTTTAATGAAAGCTAGATCAAGAATTCGTTAATATACCGGTATAGTGTGTAGAAATCTTTATAAGTATGTAGTAATCTTTATAAATTTGGAAAAAAAAACTACCAAAAATAATTCTTAAAAGGAACTTAAAAATATTAATAACGAATGGAATATACTGAAAGTACTTTTTCTGAAACTTTCCAATTAAGTTATACATATTTTTTTATAGAAACGAGACCAAAAATATTTGCTATAAAAGTCCTCATTTATTTAATAAAATATGCAGTAATACTTATAACCTTTATAAGAGTACACTACAGGCGATATTTTTTAGATAAAATAATGCTAAAATGTTTTTGAAAATAATAATGTATGGAATATACTGAGGGTACTTTTTCTGAAAAGCTTGCCAATTAAATTCTAAAAATATTTGATGAAAACGAGATCAAAATTTTTTGGATTAAACCAATTTCTTTAAAATATGTAGTAATCAATATAACCTTTATGTCAAAAATAATTCTAACATTTTTTATAATATTAATAACGATTGAAACAATGAAGGTTTTTTTTTAAAATATTTTTTAAAATTTAAAATAACAGAAATTGGTTATCTTCAAGTGTGGCTTTTTGTCACAAATTTTTCGCCTGTTAATTTATAGAGTACCATGCGCCACATGTTTTTCCAAACACTTGGTTTTTTTCCAAATTGCTGAATCATTGGTGTATGCGATTCGACATTTAACATTTTCCTGGAATATGATGTTGACTATTCCCCAGATGCTGTCTTAATTACATAGTTTATTATTCAAAACGTAGATGTGACGTACTTATGAACGGACTTGTTATAGTGTTAGATTGTTCTTCAACACTTGTATGGTTTTGTGCTCGTCAAACATTGTGCTTTAGAAATCGCCAATTTAACGTGATTTATCAGCAAAGTTTGGCAATGCTCAGGTGGACTTATACAGCTATTTTGGTATGAATTGTCATTTTTTAAATGCTTATTTTCCCCGGTGAAATACTGTACATGTGCATGTAGCCACAGTCTAACACTAATTTTTCATGCAATATAAATTTCAGTGTTCGTTCTTCTTCGCAACTGCTTCTGCTATTCCTTGCTTGGATTCTTGGGCTGGTCAACCAGTTAAACGAATCTGCACTGACATTAACGAACTCAATCCTGGTCACTTTCAATGCCAATTGGACGAACACCCCCTGTGCATGTCCAATGGAAAACGGTATCGGAACAAGTGCTTCATGTGTGCGAGTTTGGGTGCAACAGACTACACCGTGAAAAATTGCGGGGAATGCATTAAATCTTAACTAAAAAACATCAGCTGGTGTACGTAAGCTTATCCTTTAAATTAAAACTTTAAAGTATTACTTATGCGTGTACATGTAGTGGAATGATTCTAATAACGATATGAGGCGTCCCAAAAATCTTTTACGAGTACAAATAAGGTCCGTTACAGACAGATGAAACACTAAGTTAATTGCGAGCTTTAAAAAGTAGCAAATTTTCGAATGAATGCCACATGGCCTTTCAAAATTCGAAAAGCATTTGAAATTCAGTGGCATTTTTAAGTGTTTTGAATTTCTCAGGTGACTAACATTTTAAAATATTACCTCTGCTGTACATCTACATGATTCAAGCAGTAATTTTTGAATGAATGCCATGGCCTTTCAAAATTTTAAAAACATTTCAAATTCCTTTTTAAAATGCCATGCCTCTTTTAGTGGATTTCGATTTCTCAGCTGATTAAAACTTGAAAATATTACTTATACATGTAGCAGAAATGATTCTAACAACGATATACATGTATGTAGCACTTTTAGAATGAATGCCATTACCATTCAAAATTCTAAGAACATTTAATATTCCGTGGTTCTTAGCAGATATTGAATTTCACAGCTGATAAGTAAATTTAAATAAATGTACCACTAATGCATGTGGAAAAATGATTCTAACAATGATAAAAGTACCAATTTTCGTAAGAATGTCCTGGCCTTACAAAATTTAAAAACATTTAAGACTACGTAGCGCTTTTAGTTAATTCTGAATTTCTCATCTGATCAAAATTTTAAAATAGGCGAATAGGCGAAAATGGGTGTATAAGTCTACATGTGGTAGAATGATTCTAGCAATGCTAAACTTACATGTAGGAATTTATTCGAATGATCGCCATGGCCTTTCAAAATTCGAGAAACACAAAATTCTGTGACTTGGTGAATTTTGAATTTCCAGCTGTTCATTTGAAACAGGTAAGAACAAGTAAGGATGCACCTTAGACAGCTATTGATTTGCGCTATTCTACGATACATGCCCTGCTCAACCATCGATAATATGAGAAAGTGGGCTTCTACTAACGGCTCGTAAGCTGGCAGTGATTGCCTGGCGGTTAGGGGCAGCTAAATCAGAAATTAATGTACATTTTTAGTTTAGTTTAGGTTAGGTCAAGTTAAACACACAAAAATCACAGAAAAAGAGAAAATGATAAACTGCGATAGCTAGACCAAGTGTCATTCTTGTCTACTAGACAAGTACGACTGAAATATACAAATTTTGTGTACATTTGTCGAAATGGAATAGTCGCATTAAGGGAAAATGATGGATTGTAGCAAATTTAGTAAAGTATTCCACGTATGATGTCAATGTTAGAAGGTCAAAGGTGCAAAACGCATTTATGAACGCCCCTAGAGACAACCCTTCCAAACTCCCATCAAAGTCATCTGTTTTATTGTTATTGGCCACAACTGAAGTTGATTTTACGAGCCATCCGGGCATCGTAAAAGCAGGCAAATACCAAAATGCGATGGAACTGGGACAAGGTTGGATTTTTCCTGGTAATTAGCAGGGGGCGCCCATACAGAGGTGGAAAAATTGATTAATTTGGGTTAGTGAATACACCAAGGCCCAGAACTGATGTACCTGTCAACAATCGATCAGGGCAAAGTTCCCAGGCAGTTTTTCCCAATTCTTCTCATCCCCACCACAATTAGCAGTTTCACCCTTGGCAGGGTAACTTCCTCACCCCATAGAAAAGCCCCAGGGGGTCAAATTCGTTTTTTCTCATAATTTCCGACTCGCTTTCAAGCGCATGTTTCAGCTTATTAATTTTTGTTCGCACCAGGATCAGATTAGACTAACATTAATTTCGACCATAATGAGCCGGAGGTAAAACAGCGGAGGTTTCACCTTTTCGGAGAATCCATGATGAGCGTGTGAAAATTTGGCATGAAATCGTTTTGGTATACGAAATGCCAAAAGTACCAAAAGTGCCAAATTTTGCAGGTGAGAGCATCTGTGGAATGGTGGGAAAAGCAAAATTCTCTCAAATTTGGAGAATCTAGAGCGTCACGAAGGTGCTTTCACTCAATGAAATTGGTTGCCAAACAGGTGGAACAACGGGATGTTGCCAGTGGGGTCATCGGGTGAGGCGATTCCTGCAAATCTTGACACAAATCAGAAATTCGTGTGCAAATTCGTCCCACGCTATTTGGAAATCGGGTCTTTGCACCGGTTTCAATTTTATGCAACGAGTTTGCTTTTGCAAAATTTATGGTAAATGAAGCAGATAATCATCAGGATGCCAATATGTCAACAATTGAACACGAAACCGGAAGCTATGAAATAGTTTTATCACATTGTATCATTTGCCAGTAGCTCGTGGTGCCAACACCAATATTATTACTTTGGCAAATATGTTCTCCTAGTGTGGTTTTTGGGCGTACTTCGGCATAGTCCCTGAATCAGCTTAGAAACTAAGATAAAGTGGGCTTCTCCTAACAGCTCGTACGCTGGCAGGTATTGCCGTGGCTAAAAATCAGAAACTAAGGGGAAAGAGTTGCCGAATACTGACAAATGATATAAACCAAATGCCTAGTAATGGGCGTTTAAATTTAAAATACAATACAAATTTGGATGACAAATGAAATAAAACTGAATCAAAATCTATCATTTGTCCACCACTTTTGCACAAGGTTTCTACATGTACAAGCGTGTTTTTGGGGGTTATTTCGGTATTGTCCCTGCTCCAACATAAGCTAACATGTAGACACTATTATAAATTTGAATGAAAAATGAAATAAATTGAATCAAAATCTATCATTTGTCCTCCACTTTTGCACATGGTTTCTACATGTACAAGCATGTTTTTCGGGGTGTATTTCGGTATGCTGGCAGTGATTGCAGGAGGTTAGGGGCAGCTAAAGCAGAAATTAAATCAGGTGAAGGTCAAAAAAATTTGTATACATAGTCGTATACTTGTATGATTAGTCAAAAAATAATGTATACATGTGCTAAGCATGTAAAATTTAATTATAAATATTACTTGCAAATTTACTTGAAATTTTGCTGAATTCAACATTTCTGGGTCAATAACAAAGCTGATGCAGTGTAGGGGATGTGTGAAAATGGCGCTTTTATGATCATATGACAATTCTTGAACGTTCTGCAACCATGTCAATGTCAACCTGACAGGTGACAAGTTTTGATCGTTTTCCACACCTCGAAACTGTCAATACAGTAGAACCTCCAAAGTTGACCGCCTCCCATCTTGATCATATCCCTATATTGATATAGTATACAGGGTGGACCAGATATCTGGGCCTCTCAAAATAACGTTCAATCCGCTGGTGCTAGGATAAGTGTGCTTAC
>JAQGAF010002052.1:0-25454 GCA_034687865.1 Kryphioiulus occultus
ACAGCAGTGTAGTCATACCAGGTGTGTAGAGCAATGTAGTGTAGTGATTGAATAGTAGTGCAGTGAATGCACCGTAGTGCCTCCTATTGGAGGGTCCGTCACAAAGGATATGCTACCAGTTCAGTTCAGTTCAGTTCAGTTCAGGATCGAAGGGGTGATAATTGTCATTTTTAGGCACTGAGGTCAATTAATAAATAGTATCAACAGCTGCATTTTGCGACGTTAGTATTTAGAAAATAACGCTGACTATTACAAATACACGTATCAAGGGTTCTCCCAGACCTAAGAAATATGGAAAAGTCGAGGAAATTGGAAAAGCATGGAAAAGTCAGGGAAAATTGATTTGCTTTGAAAAACTCAGAGAAATTCAACCCATCAATGATACATTTTACGCAGCTAGTCATTGATTAACCCAAAAATCAAGAGATGACGAGCAATTCTGAACCAGAAATTAATAGTGAAATTGTCAATTCATTTTTTTTTAAACAATCTAAATTTGCTGCTTCCTATGAATTAACGTTCGATTTTTTAATTTCCGTAACATGTAAAAGCCAGTAAATAAAACGCTTACTACGAGATGAGAGACATTCAGTTAAAAAATGCTGAGAGAATGCAATAAAACAAAAGCAAAATGTCGAAATGCGCTATTTCATAAATCCGATATCGGTTGTTTTTATAATGGTGGGCGTTGATTTGTGGAAGCGAAGGGCGTGGCCAAAATCCATAAAATCTGTCCGCGTTATTTATGGACGGTCCCCGCGCTCTTATAAATTGCTGAATGCGCGAATTGTGTCGCCATAAAACGCTGACGTTTTGCGTTGAAGGGGAAAATGATAGCCTGGGGGGCGGCCATAAATTACATTTGCAGCAAACGTTGGCAAAAATCAAGTAATGACGCACTTAGCGGAACTACGCGACGCGAGCCCAATTTATGAGCTGCCCTTTTTCGAGCAAGGTCAAGGTTCGTGGCTGAGAAGAAGGATGGGCCAGCAGACGGTTGGGGCCTCAGCAAAGGCCATTGCATCGATATTGGGGCTATAGACTATGCTAAAGATTTTATGACGTAATGTTGTGAATGTTTCATGTCATTTTAGGCACTTAATAAATATTCATTCAGAATAATTTTATACACTGGAATTTCTTCAATAAACTACAGGTTTTTAAAACGTAATAACTTTAAAATTAAAAAGTCAACTTAATCCCAATGTTTAAAAAATAAGTTAAAAATATTGGTTGCGAAAATGAATGCATAAGGAATACTCGTTTTAAAAACGGAGCTTTAAAAAAAAAAGAAATCGAAGAAACGAACTAGGGCATCTAGCCTTTTTGGTATATGATTTCACGTTTGATAGAAGTTTGAGTGAAATTAATTTTTTCAATATGGTTTTGGGAAAAGTAGATGAAAAAAAACTGAATTTAGAAACTGAATTTCAAACGATGACAATAATTTTGATGGTGGAAAAGCTACCGTTTCAGTCACTCGGCGGAACCTTTCTAGAATATTTTCATATTTCATTATTTCCATATGAAAAATTAATAAACATTTAAATAACTTAATTGACTTTGTATGTGTATTGTGAGTGTACAGTAATTTCCGCACTGTACTAACCATTAGTGAAATTAGCTAGTTTCCCCGAAATAGTATTTACGTAATCCTAAAATATTACACATTTTCGTACATCTTAAGCCTGATTTTCGTTAATGCTTTTAAATGCAAATTATAAAATATTTTGTTGTAAAATGTAGCGTAGACCTACTGACAGTACACGCATTCGCAAATGTTCCCCACATGTTGGTTGCCCATTTTAGCTCCCATGTACGCAATGTTTGCCACCGTACGGGGGCAGCATCTCACACGAGTAATCAAAAGCTATTTTCGCTCACCTTTTCGGCTCAAAAACGTTATTTTATCCAGGGGATTGTAGAGCGGGTGTTCAAACGTATTGATGCAGAAAGGTCACTCGCACCATTAATCAATTAGATATTTTGCTCAGTTTGATTAACGAAAGTACAAATGTTTCAGTCATTTTCTTCGTAGCTTTTCAATAAAAAAAGTCAATATTGGGACAAAAAACGTCAAATATATGTTTAGATAAATTTACATTTCAGTATCCTTTTGCTTCAATAATTTCAAACACCCTATTAATACGATAACGTTTTCGAGCTGAAAATCTTACTCGCCCTTATCAGCTCTGATCGTCTTAAGAAATGACTGTCTTATAAGGCGACTATCCCAGTACCATTTATTTGCATCATTGAAAAGCCACGACGAAAATGGCTGACATGAAATACAAATCTTCACTTTGTAATGTGTAATAAAAGCCACAACAGAACTGATTGCAATGTGCAGCATTATATCTTGCAATGTATAGAAATAAGACGTTTTTTTTCTACCAATATCATCCAGCATGCGACCAAAGGGCCTCAGTGTCCATGCGGCCTTACAGGGCGCCCCCGAAGTCGTTTCACGCGTCAATCCAATCTCAAATCGGCCTCAAAACCGCCTAATCTTTCCCGACCGCAAATAGGCTTAACGGGGGCCGCCCGTCCGTCAACCTGGGTCCTTTCCCGCCCCGATCCAACCGTCGTCAATCCATCTGGTTGAAACCGACTCGCAGTTTGGTTTTTTTCAATCGGGGTCCCAATTAGTCGTCGGGCGCCATCTTCGGCTTAATTCGGTTAATTGGGCCTGTTTTAATTACATTTCCCATTCCCTGGCAGCTCGACTACGTCGGGGGATTTTCCGCGGCTGTAAACAAACAATTAGCCCAGCGCGGAAAAAAAAAACTAATTAAAATAAACAAGAAAACTTTATTAATACGAGCGAGCGTGGGCGTGGCGCCCAGGCCTCGCCCTCCTCTCTGGCCATTGGCCACGCTGGCAGGGCCCGGCCCACCTCGCGTACGATTGGCCCGACGCACAACCAATGACGGAGGCGGGGGCGGAGCTCGTTGCGTTCCGAAAAACGTGAATGGCAGGCGCGGCTCGCATTTCGAACGCGAGCTGCGCGCGTGACACACGCTGCACGCACGAGACGAGCATTTCATTCTTTCGAACGCGCGCGCACGTGATTTCTTTGCTACTCAAGATGGCGCGAGCTTGACCACTGACCACTGTCCACTCGCCGCAGGATTTTTGAAACGCGCGACACGATGGCCTCCAGCACGCGCTGACCGCTGACCACTGTCCACTCTCCTCAGTCGAAGTGACCGCAGGATATTTCGCGCAAATTGACCCGGGTGAGTGAGCGAGCGTTCGGATCTGGGGGGGATACATCGTCCCGTCCGAGCGATGCTGCTGCTTGACCCTTGTCCCATGTACGGTCAGCCTCACCCGTTCTTCGCCCGCTTCGGCCGCCCCCCTCCGTCCGCGGCGGTGGTCAATCCGTACGCCTTCCTGGCCGCCGGACACCCGCTGCCCTCCGGCCCGGCCACCTTCGCCGACTACTCGCTGGCCATCGCCGCCTCCTTCGGCATCGTCAGGCCCGGGACAGCCGCCTTCGGACCCCAGCACCAGCAGCAGCAACTGACCGCTGGCCGGAGTCCCTCGGCCCACCAACAGGGTCTCGCCGCACCCCTCAGCCCCGCTTCGGACGCTCAAGACGACGCCAAAAAACGAGGTAGGCAACTTTACTATACTATTAGAAACTTCCACCGTATGTAACGGTCAAGCCTGTGGTCGATTTCGGACACGAAAGTTTCAATCGTATGAAATGGCTCACCTAAAACACGTAAAAAAAGGACTCAGTTTGGAGGCATAAGCTTACAACGTCGTTGTAACTGCAATTGGTCGCTGCACTGCCTATTGCATTAGATTGGCCACAATAGAGCAATAAACAAACACATGCACAAGTGAAAATGTTGATATCCGACCTATAGTGCAGTCGCCATGCACGACGATATAAACATGTGCATGCAGTGGTTATAACTCCATGATGGGCGCTCGAAACCTATGGTCAAGTGCCCTGAAACGTGCACTGTGGTCAGTTTCTTCGGTTTCGTATAGTATTCGACCCATATCGATACATGAAAATGAGTTTGATGTCATTGAAATTACTGACCAAAAACGCGCAAAATCGGACCTAAGCTCACATGTATATGGCCAACCCTGCATGATGAAAACCAATTTGATGAGTATAACGGTCAGGTGCGCTGAATGTGCGTGTGGTCAGTTGCATATTTTTAGCGAATGTAGCCTATAGCAGTTTGAAATATCGGAACATGTTTTAACGTGTAAACAACGGATAGCAATGGTTAGCCCATTGTGGCGCTCAAAAACATAAACATGTATACGAGATACCGGTCAAGCGCCATGGGACTTGCGGTCAGTTTCCTATATACAGGACATGTACTGCCCATGGCCGTTTGCTGCATGCTATTGAAATTATCTGACCAAAAACACATAAAATTTCACATCCTGTGCGCTAAAAACCCATTTGAGGTAACGGTCAAGCGCGCCGAAACGTGCGTTTGGTCAATTTCGGACATCCTTATCGCAAATCACATGTCAAAAGCAGCTGACAACAGTTTGATGCGCTGAAATCAACTGACGAAAACGTGTGAGACCCATAATATAGCGCATGAACGCTCAAAAGCTAGTTGAGGTGTATGGCGGTCAAGCTCACTGAATCATGCATGTGGTCAGTTTCACATTACCTTTGCATGAACATTTGAATTACACGTATACAGAATGAAAACACGTGCACATTTTTGGGCATTCCAAACAATATTTGTATAGTGCATTTGTCAAAAAGCGATGTATGGAACCGGTCAAGCGCCTGCTGAAACCTGCATGTGGTCAGTTTGAATGCAGTTCGAAATGTGCGAAATGGGTTCCCATCCACGACGTTGGACGTTCAAAGCCCGCGTTTTTCGTGCATGTTTTAAATGCGTTTGTTTTTAAGGACATCTTTTAACACGTATTTTCAAATTAATTCATATACGTGAAATTGACGCATTTTATAATTGTTAAAAATTGTGATATTTCGTCCTATTCCATATAAGACTCTTTCGTATCATGCATGAGTCACCAACGTGTTTCTGAACTTGTTGGTGCGCTGTTAACGCTTTAATTTAAAGCCGTTTAAGTTGATCGATTCAGCGACGGCATGACAAATGGGCCTGTCATTCGCCGGCTGATCAGCCGTCGGCCCTTATCCTTTGGGCCCGAAAATAAGTCGCGCTTTTTCACCCCATTCGAGCGAAATTAATTCAATTAACGCACATAGGCCTTTCAAACTACCACGCATCCTTCAAAGCCAACCATTTTTAACATCAAATTCCGATACACGAAATAACGAGTATTTTTGGGACCCAAAGGTTTGGACCCTTCACCGCTGCATTAATTGAGCAATATTGTTCACGATGAACCGCATGCGATAACCCATAAAACATATACACATTTGAAACATTTTTCTGTTGTTTTTACACAAAAAAAACTCAATTTATCGCAGTTTAATTTGAAAAAAAAAAGAATAATAACGAAACAAATTGAGTAGAATAAATGACTAAATACACGATGTTCATTGAATGGTGAGCATCGATTTTCCCCTTAATTCCCACGCGGTGTCCATTGTTCCGAGGGCGCAATTAACGCCTGCCGTATTAATTAATACGTTGAGTTTAAAACCGTATTAATTTCATCGTTAGAGGCATTTAAGAACAGGTGTTAAAATCTGCGCAGCGTGCAGCTTTTTAACACCAAATGACTTTTGGTCAGCTGCCCGAATAATAGACAGGTGTTTAACACATGCTGGTTTTACATGCAGTACACCTATATTTTCCTAATTAAATTTAAACTTTCTGGCAATTAAAAAACACATTTGGTATTACTAAATATTTATTTGATATACATGTAGACGCGATCTAACGCTAAATCAATGGGCCCCATATTCGCCCTTGAGGGTCCATAATGATTCTTTCAATTTGAAAAATCCATACACGTATACCGGTATAATGAAAAAACGCGTATCGAATTTGCCAAAAGTTTCTATTTGGTGCAAGCTCTATATGCCATTACAACATAAATAAATACAAAAATGTCTACATTTCGGAAAATCTACATTACGAAAGTTCATATTTCAATCGAATTAATAATAATAATAATAAATTGTTTATTCCATAATAGTGGAAAAGGATGATGAAGGTGACATATGTAACTCTGATTCATCCCCTGGAGGTATATACAACAATAAAATCGTCTACAATCGTTTAAAAAAGATGTAAAATCATCTATAATTGACTCAAAAATGTTTTTAATTGTGCACCTTATATATCTGGGTGCAGGCATTATATACCATTACAACAATAAATAATTAAAAAAATAAAAACCTAACTTAGCATATTATAACATTTTAAGGGCATGCATGTTTGCTATTTACGAAAATTTCAATTAATTATTTACGTGAATAAATTCATGAGCATGCAGCTAATTCTCACTCTATAGTTTGGATTCAGTCGGGATGGTTCGCCTTTGCGCAACATACATGTATATGACCAAAAATATGAGCTTTTAAACTTTACATTAAAACGCCAAATAACGCAAAATACATTATTTTTGGAAAGTTTCCTTTTGGAAATCGAGCGTGACCTATGTCGTGATTTACTATCATCATCACGCTCGAAAACCGTTTATGGGTGTAATTCGGGCGACAGATGGCGCCCTCTATAGCTTGAGGGAACTGCCATACATTATGCATGAAACGACTGGAGCGCCCCCCGTGGGATTTTTATAAAACGACCCGTTATCGTATACATTAGCGTTAAACGCGCAGAAACACATCCTCAAAATCCGAAGCGGACAACTCAAGGCGCACCCGCGGGGGTGGGGGGATCGAAAATTCCCCCATGACCTCGTGACTTCTGACCACGCCCCTAGTCGCTGCTATTGGGCATCGCGCCAGAAAAAGAACGATTTTATGAAAAATGGAACGTTGTCTCGTGCAACTTACAGTGTAAGCTTAATTTATAAATTCCAGTAATGCATAATATGCCTCATGGTATACTGTCAATCTTAGATAATATTATTATCCAACTTATTAAATATCTCAGATATAACATTTGTATTAATATTATGTTGGACGCAGAACGCTTGTCTTAAAACAATGTCAGGTGCAGAAAATTTGTCTTACTGTATATTTCAGGCATAACAAAGATATAAAAGTAAGGGGCAACCATTAATTCAAGGGTGGTTAGGGGTACGTTTAAGTATTACGTCATAATTTCGGGCTAAATGGTAACGAAAGATGAAAGAAAGGGAGGTGTCAACTGAATGTTTTGCCATCATTTTTGGAATCAAAATTTGGGTTGAAATCCATCAGTCTTGAAAAAAAAATTGACTATATGCTGCGGTGTTTCGTTTATTTTTGAAAATGTGCTACTGCGCAACTAAAATCCGTCAAAATTTTATAAAATTTCGCTCCAGTCGAAATTTCTTCACGCAATTTTCAGACAACACGTCGTTTTGCCCCATTTTCACGCTGTAATTGTTTCCCCAAGGTCCTGCCTGCATGCATGCGTGGAAAGGGTCCATATAGAATACATTTTTAACGGTTTTTTTTGTTTTTTTTGTCACTTTTCAGATCGTTGTGTGGGCGTCTCGGACGCTGGTTCTTGTCGCAAAGACGACGACCAATTGTCGTCGTCCAAAAGACGTCGCACGCGCACAAATTTCAACGCGTGGCAACAGGAGGAGCTGGAAAGGGCCTTTGAAGCCAGTCACTATCCGGACGTGTTCATGAGGGAGGCCCTGGCCATGAGGCTGGACCTCATCGAATCAAGGGTGCAGGTAAGAACCATTTCGTACAAATGCTCTTATTATTACAAAAATCTAAACTAAAACAAACATAACCTTTAGAGGTTCAAATACCTTATAATCGAGTGTCGAACTATACATGTTTTCACAAACCATCAAAAACCAGTACATAATTTGCAACTCAATTTCCCTGACTTTCCATGACCAAATCTGATTAATTTCCCTGACTTATCAAATAAAAAATGTCACGTGTAAGTAAAATTCTACTTGCAACACTACAATTAACTATATTTTTTTTTGTATTTTTCTGCGCAACTGCAACACTTCTGGGTCAATTGCCCCTGCTTAGAAAGTTAGCAGCTTTTCAGACCCTCTTTTTAGATTCCTCGAAATGTTTGATTTCATTCTCGAGGAAGAACAGGAACATTTTAGCAGATATTATGCAAAACAGACGAATTTTAGGGGGTGCTCCATAGTTTTGGCCAAGGCTGAATATACATAATGTCAGATACCCTCCCTGTATGACCGTGTATACATATGAGTCATTCATGATTATTTCTAAGACCATGCGTGTGCAGTCATAATAAAATCAAGACACGGTTAAATCTAACCTACATGTAAAGGTAGCTGTAAGTTTGTTTAGCCAAGATGGACAAACCAAGTAGGGTGGGTTTCTCCTATTGGCTCGTGTGCTGGCAGTGATTGCTCGACGTTTAGGGGCAGCTAAATACGGCAATTATAGATTGTTAGCTTGGTTTAAATTAGGATCGGTTAGATAAGGTCGGGCCAAATGGCAAAAATCCTCATGATTACACCATGATTATTTGCTAACTTTCAGTGATGCAATGCTTTTCCTTGGTTAACTAGAGGTTAACCTTGGGTCTTGGTTAACCTTTGTTGGTGCAACCGGGCCAACATGATTAACATTTAAAATAAGGCGTAAAAAGTAGTTTTTTTGCAGGTAAAACCTTTTAAAATATGGTATTATTCGTATTCAATAAAACCCAACATTGACGCTCATACCAAATAAGGTAAACGATAGGTTTTAACAGATCCACGTACGTTTCGAATAAACGTTTTTTCTGGGCGCTTTCATATGTATTTTCACCAGACACGCGTATGTTTCGAAATAGGGACTAGGCCGCTGTATCGTACGTATTTTTCACCGTTTAAAATTGTCAAATAAAACGTGATGGAAATTATATTTATCTAAAATTTTAATACAAGGAACCGTTCCGTAAATTTAGACTTTTCCGCCAAATGTCAGCAATCCAGGATTTAACTAAGTATTTTTAAAATGAATTATACAAAAGGTCTAGGCGGAAAGAGAACGAACCAGTTATCTTAAATTAAAAAGTTTTAAAAATAATTGGTAAACAATGTCCTCAAACTGCAAAAATTCATGCCAAGGCCAGGAGAATTTAGGTGGTTTTACAAACGAACTCTGCTTATTAGATGCAG
The DNA here is from genome assembly GCA_034687865.1 of Kryphioiulus occultus. NCBI lineage: Eukaryota > Metazoa > Arthropoda > Diplopoda > Julida > Julidae > Kryphioiulus > Kryphioiulus occultus. The sequence continues at coordinate 9,214 of JAQGAF010002052.1, forward strand.
CATGGCAGAAAGTGCAATTTCATTGCATGGGTTAATCGAGAAATGTCATCTCCCCCCATTTATTTCCGTTTTCATTTTAATAACTAAATAAATATCGGTTATATCAAATCACGGCCGTCACTCCGAAGCGTGCAATCGAGTCTCGAGAATCCCACCACGTGACCTTGGCATCCTCCCATTGGCTGTTGGGTGGGGGGCAAGTAAAAGTGTCCAAATCGTCTTTTGTACGAGATTAAATTCGAATGTGGCCACGTCATGTTCGGAAATCGAGCCGCTAATTGGACGAGAGAGAGAGAGAGACGGGCGAGTCACGTGACTGCGGATTCTAAGAATTTTTCCAATCACGACCCATCAAAATCGCGTCACGAAATAATAACGAACGCGCTTAATTTCAACGTAAATTCATTAGCTAATATAATCATTTTATCAGTTATTATAAAATTATTTTAAATAAACGAGAATGTGTTTAATTAGAATTGAACGCCAATTCATCTCGTTCGATTTCGCAAACATGCAGCAAACTAATTATTTTATATTTAATTATTTTCGTTTTACAGTGTAGACAGTAGTGAATATTGCACGATGCTACATCAGTCTGCTATCTATAGTATATAATGTATATACTTATTCATTTAGTCATTATAGGGCCCTACCTTTAGGGCCTCTTCAAAGGGACCCATAGGATGCGCACTTACTTTTGCGCCTGAATAGTACACTGTACGGTAGTTTCCATATATTTCGTGCACGGCCCATTGAGCGCGTGGGAATTGGCGTTGATGAAAACCATTCAAAAACATGTTCGATGACTTACTTCCTTTGAAAGTAAAAAAAAAGTGTTTAAAAAAATGAATCGGAAATCCGCCGTGAATTGCACGCAACATTTAACGCGAGGACATGATACCCTGGCGAAAACTTGCCCTCAAAACTGATCGCTATTAGTATATTTAAAAAAAATCAACTTATTACGTCATCAGTTCATCAGATATTATTCATATTCATGCAGCGAGTTTAAAATCCTCGTGAAAGACGTCAATCGGGAATCAGCGTCATAATTCGTCGACATTTGCTTCAGATGATGACATAATAAAAAATAGGAATAACTCAATTATTATTATTTTTATAATAATGATAGAACGTCCCCTTTTTGAAAAACGTATGGCCCTTATGCACCATGGCAATTTCACACCGCAAACTAAATGCCACGTGCACCTCTATACGCACAGTGTTATGTATTTTGGCTGACCAACTACCAAAATGTAGATGCGACGCCAAATTCACATAGTCCATGCAATTCTGCCACACCCTGTATATATACGGGGTGGCCAAAAAGTTAGTAATAAATAGAGATCTTATGGAAAAAAAGCGATTGCAAATTGGTTATGAATTGTTATCAATTAAGTGGTGTTTGCTGACTTTGGTGACATGATAGTTAACAGCAATCAGTTGCAAATATACATGTATATGTACACTGTAGTAAACTGGATGATCTCAAAATTTCCAATTGATGATGTATGATTGGTAATCATTTTACCGCATTTTTTACTGATTGTAAATTGGTCAACATTCTTCCAGTATAAGACGTAAATTACGCATAAATTTTAAAATATATAAGCTATATACCGAATATTATTCAAGCGTCAAATTTTAGATAAGACACCGTTGACACGCAAATTGCGCTTCATTTGAAATACTTTATCTAAAATACAAAATATAAAACTCACATTTTAGTGAAGTTCGCGTGCGAAATGCTAGCCATGGCTTTCACGTAAATTTGAAATATTTACGCTAGAATGCTTAAATGTGTTAAGTGTGTCAAAATTACGCCATATTTTACGTTCATTATTAGTAAAAAGTATAGATATATAAATTTACATGCAGGTATATATGCAAGATTATAAACTACGATGTAAATAAACTAGAAAAACCGAGCGAAATAAACGACATAAGTGTTAATGTAAAAAATGTCACTGAAAAAAGTAAACATTTTTCATCATAACATAAATTTCGGTTTTTGTTGTTGTTGTAAAATGCAACTTTCTATGGATCATATACTGATGTAGCTATAGGCACCTGGCCTCAGGTAGCGCCACCTGGCGAGTGCCCCCTCCTAATGTACGAAGCAGCGTGTAATTGCCACGCTGACCCGTGTCCATCGGTTGCCCCCTGGCGGTGGCTTTCGCTCAAACACCGAAAAACGCTCAAATAATAAGAATAATAATAACAGGGGTTCGGACGTGGAAACGCCACGAAAACCTCCAATTTTCCGATAAAAAAATCAAAGATTTGACGTCTCGTCCTCTGCCCCTCCCCCTCGTCAACTGTACACACTAATACAGAGCTAGGGCGCACTTCCTTTGTCTCAGGTTTTGTTTTTGGCGTTTTTCGTGCGTATCGCATAACCGAGGCGATTGTTTTTCATTGGAACCTCGTAATTTTCTCGTCAACGTTTCGATAATTTTCACTTTGGGAAGCAGATTGCGGAGGCTTTTGCGTGTGCCCCCTTATACGACTAATTTGCCGCTGGCCCTCAGGGGCCCCTCCGAATACAGGGTGCACGCCATTATTAGCAGCCCATTCGATGGAAATATGGCTATGTAAAGTCGTAAATTTATCGTCAAATTGGGAAACAAACAGCTGTCCTAAAAGTCTTAAGTCCCACAACGTATACAAAATAAAATGCTTAATGTCCTTAAAATGGCCTAAAATATTAATAAAGTGTCATAATGATAGCCAAAGAGATTGAGACAAAGAAGAAAAATTTCTTCATGAGATAGAGAACAAAATTCAGTGGTCTTGCTACGAAATATCTTACACATAATTTTATTTTTGTATTATAACATAAAGATGAATAGAGAATGTAGCGCTGCATTTTTTTTTAATTTTATCTTTTTAAAAAATACTAAATGCAGCGTAGCACTGCATTTTATTCTAAATAAACTCTTAAAAGTCTTCGATTTCAAAACTTGCAGTTGTCATGTAATTTACTGAAATCTTATATGGTTGTATTATTTTTGTATTTTATCATAAAAGATGAATATAAAGAATGAAACGCTGCTTTTGTTAATCTTCACCTTGTTTATAAATTCTATAGTTCTACGCTCCTATATATTTAAGAGTCTAAAATAGTCCTTAAAAGTCTTTAATTTATAAATTTAAAATTTGTTTGCCACCATGCTGTCTTCAACCAAAATTGTTGTAGGACTAAGTGTTGAAATCTTCCAAGAATGTTAACGTAAAAATGCATAACCAATTAATGCTCGGATTTTCACGAATATGATATACATTTACATATTGCTCAAATCATGCATAACTGCGTTTGATATTTTTCGATAACGGCACGCGTCTTAACTATTAATTTTATCAAACAATTTTTGTACATAACGTTACATTTCGCCTATAGCCTCACATGTGCGCAGTGTACAAAATATTTATTTTTCAATCTTACAGACACTCGTCTATTATCCAAAATTTACACCCACGCTATAGCGTATTAGCTAGCTCTCCCAATTTATAATTTTTAACATTTTTCTAAAAAAAAATATGTTTTTGCGTTTAACCCACCGGTATAGCCAGTAAACTAACTTAAAAATGTACACTGGTTTCTCTATTAGGTCACCCCAAACCGCCAGGCAATCACTGTCAGCTTGCGAGTCGTTAGGAGAAGCCCACTTTCTGGTTGTGTCTATGCGAAGCAGGACATATTCCGAAGTAAAGCTAATTTCACTTCGTCATTCATTGGCTGGGGACCAAAATTACTCAGTTTAAAATATATTTGGCTAGTTAATTATTATTAATTCAATGGCTAAACTTGAGATGATGAAAAATAAAGAACTTAGTCAACGCCCAATCAGAGCTTCCCAGGGCGCCGTCGGAAGACCAATGGTCAGCCGCCAAAAGCTGGGGATAACGATAAGAATCCATCTGGATGGTCATTCGGTCAGCAGGGGACCTTTGACCCCAGGAGTGTCTTAGCCCTAGATGAGGAGTCTCGTCGGGCGTTATCGTCAGTCATTAAGACGACTCGCAGCTTGACCCCCGCGGCGTCGTTTCATTGTCTCCTAGGTTTTGATCACCGAAAATGACCAGCGGCCGAATGACCAATAAAAGGGCCGGAGAAGATAAGGCCTGGCGTGCAGGGGTCGATCGATCGATCTCCTCTTTTTCCCTTTCCCTTAAAAATAATCTTTTCGACTTTGGAGGAGCCACAATCAAACACTTTGACCCATTAGGGCATTAAAGCGGCCGCTTCGGACACTCGGACACGATGACCGCTCGGCCACCAGGGCCCACTTCACGACCGGAGATAGCGAGATGGCCACTGGACAGTGGTCGTGCACTTGGGGGTGGGTCAATGGAATATTGAGCTGGTGGGGGTCGTTTGGACTTTGGAGCTGGAGATGATGATAAGGCAATTGCCACTCTACGAACGGGAATTAAGGAATGGGGAGACAGTGACCGCCGGTCATATACGGTCATAATTTCTGGCTGCTGCGTGAGGAGGAGGAAGCGGGGGCGGAGGCCTAGAGGACGCTGCAGTCGTTTACTTGCTGCAATGGGAGAGGAAATTGTCGTCTTGAAAAACTTAAAAACTTGCGAGAAATGCCGGTTGCAAAGTGGTTGCACGAAATCTGACTAGTTCGCAACTGCATGGTGTCCTCTGGTTTTGGAATTGCAAATTCCGAGATTTTTCAACGACTCTTTCAAGACTTACGTCATCACTGAATAGTTATTTTTGGAAACATTCCTATACCACATGTTGCAGTGGTCAAAAATACGCTATAGGAAATTTCTTTGCGAAACTCCATGGATAACAAATGATGAATTTTAACTCACATTTTTATTTTCTGAATTAATCAATTTAATCAAAGGTAAAAATTCCATATCCCCGATGTAAATGTCATCACTTTTTCATGACATCCATGACCAGCATTACATTGCGTGATTTTCATGACATGTATTTCATCTTATGACTTCTCCATGACTTCCATGACCTATAGACACCCTGAACAAGTTCGCTGACATGCAGTTCTGGTTGTAATAGGTGATAACTGATTGCTGTTTGTTAACAGGTTGCTATGCGTATAAAGCGCACATTAATTCTGATTTAAGGTTTTCAACCCGGTTAACCTGCATGGGGCAACCATTTTAAAAATGAACACCCTACATGTATATGCTATGAGTAAACAATTCAAATTAAGCATAATTTGTGTATCTTCAGTGGCTTGATTTTGACACCTTCGGGCACATTATCTGCATTTTAACGTAAATATTTCAAATTTTAAGGAGAGTTTTTAGCAGTTTTTTTGCACAGTATGCCCAAAATATATAGCTACATGTATGAAACAAACTTGCCTTCTAAAATGCAAAAAACAAAATTGCTTTCAAAAATGCAAAAACCAAAACTGCTTTCAGAAATGCAAAAAAAACTCGTTCTGAAATTCGAAATATTTACGATAAATGCAACCACTGCGAAGGCATCAAACATGCTTCTTGAGACACACAAACTGCACTGCTTATGAAAAACATAAAAAAAAATTAAAATAAAGATGTAGAATTCCTTTCTGGTTTTCATTAACCGTCGATTATGAGGGCCTAAAAACCGAACTCATGCCGGTCCATTGCGTTAATTAATCCTCCAAAAACTACCTGATCAATTTATGGCTTATTTCTCTCGCATTTTCTCGATCACATAGCAGAAATATTGGAGATGTATAGGCCTATACGATGAAAAAGTAGGCCTAACATGATAGAATTTGGGGTCCATCGAATACATGTTTATGTATGGTTGATCCACGTGATGCTCAGCGTCGAAAATAAATAGATGACGAAATGAGAGACCGAGCAGAAAAATCGGATTCGGAAAAAGATCAGTCGATGAAAGACTGACTCGCATGAAAAAAAAAATGGGGGAAAAACGAGAAGGGACCGAAGAGGGAAAAACGAGGTAAAGGGCCCTTGGGGAACGAGAGAGCAGCGTGCGGTTATGTAATCAAACAGTCGACTATACACACACACGTACATAAAAGGATCGACTGAACCTTGATTAGGTTGCAGGTATTAGATGTAAGCGAATTTGGGGAAAAAATATGGCATGTGTCTTGGGCATGTGATCCTTGCCACTGCAGGGTGAACGTGAGGTTGAAATTTAACAACGAGAACAAATGTCATCGATTTTGCATATTTTTAGCACAATCTTAATTTAAATACACGCAATGATGCGTATAAGGCTGGGGATAGACTTTAAATTTGGTTATAATGTTGAAAAATACTGTAAGTGACTACAGATCTCAATATTACATTGGTTTTAATGTTGAAATCACCGCGAATGTTATATTTCACCAAATCACTGCATGCATACATACATACGAGACTCTTGACAAGAAGATCATATTCAAAGTTTCAATCCTGGGTTCGCGTATTTATTGGTTTTCACCTAAACACATGCAAGCGATAACAATACAAAACCTATGACAACTAACATTCTTGGGAGTGGTGCTGAATTTTAATTTAGAGAGGTTATTAGTTTGGGCAGATTTGGGGCAGGGCCTACTACTAGGAAACTGGTTTATCAGCTACAAGTTGTTCACATGCTTAAGTCAATTGCTTGCTTAACCTAATGCGAAAAAATGTTGGCGACCAACTTTCACGATATCGGAACCAATACTTGATATTAGTTTAAAGAGGAAATGAGTTTACACAGGTTCTACTGTATATAGTGTACGTGTCAGGTTAAGAGTGGTCTTTTTCACTCTGCTCTCTGGTGAACGTTTTGAACCTCATGGCACGTTAGATTTTGAATTTTGCGCCTAAAGTTAAATATTTCATAGAAACTATAGTTATATTATACATGCCATTTTAGGTAGTCTTTCAAATTATGTTGAATTTATAACTGAATAGTGACACTTGATAAGACTTTGTTTCATAATAAAGAATCCTAGAGCCAAATTTTTGGCAGTAGCAGAGTAGTAAATCGGCTCTATAATGCCGATAGAGGGCATTGTGAAAAACCCACTCTATCTGACACGTACTGTGATGCATTTTTCCCAAGTTTACATTCACGTTTTCAACTGGATTTTTCGGCGAGGACGCTGCAGGAGCATTCTCGAAAAGTGCGGTCGTTATTTGCTAAAAACGAGTTAAAACACAATTTCAAACACGATTTTTGCGAATGCTATTAACACTCCTGCATATGTAAGGTGAATGAAGCTGAGCAAACAACTGCATATCCGAATTATTCTGCAGCCACATACTGTACAGGGATAAACGCTGCAAAATAGCGCAAAACGCGAGCGTCGCACAAACCCGCGTTTATGTATTTACCAAATTGTCTATAAAGAAAATTGCTTTCTGGCAAAGCTTTCTCTATAATTCTGGGATTAACTACATATTCGTAGATAGATATATAAAACGCTCGTTTAGTACCTTTTAGTCGTTCGCTCTCCTCGCCAAGTGACGTGCGAAACGCTCGTGTTTAATCAGCCGGATGGCCCCTAAACTCACGCCCGACTTATTCGCCATTCGAAGCATTTTTGCCACCAAAAATAACCGCAGAATTCAATGTTTTCCACTGAAATTCTTCATCTCAAGTTTTCAACGTCATCCATCTTGGTTTTTGGGCGCACGAACACGAGGGAAACTGAGTGAGCAAGCTTTTCATCTTAATCTCATCTTCACACTTAATATCAGGAATTAACGGGACACACGATCACGTTTTTGAGCTAAAATACACCTGTACATAATGGGGGGGGGGTTCAAAGGGCTTGGCAGAGCTCGTTATGGGAGATCTTTAATGGGAATATTTTCTGTTCGCGCGAGCGCACTGCATGATTATTCCGTTAGCACCTGAGTTTCTCGAGGTTCGTGTGTTCATTTTCGATGGCGTTCTTATTTTTTGGCTGGGGCGCACGAACACGAAAAAAACGACACTCTCTCGCCCTGTATTATTTTTCCCAGTCGCTATTACGAATTAACGTGTAACAGGATTGCTTTTCATATTTCAAAATATCACTGACGGAGGCTTTTCAACGCTTTTTTGCGCGTTTTTCGGGGTTTTCGGATGGGACTATTTATGCGGGCGCTCTCTCACTTCGACGTGAAATGTCTTCTGTACAGGTGGCAGCATAGTCTACGCATTTTCGCCATTTTCGTCAACTTTAAATCGCCGACAAATCGTCAAATCGCGCAGTTTGTATCTCATGAAACGATAAATGCGCGAATAGGAAAAAGCCCAAACCGAGAACTAAACGAAATCGAAAAACCAGCAAAAGCCGCCGTTTCGCAACACGCTTAAGCCTATGGACACCGAGGGACGTGCCAGGTGGCAGCACCGCCTATGCTTTTTAATAAACTTTAAACCGCCATAAAATCGTCAAATAGGACCGTCTCTTTAAGCAACTTAGCGAAATCAAACAGTCGTCAAGACGGCGACGGGACCGATTCGCAATACGCTAAAGTCTATGGGCATTAGGCATGTTCCAGGTGGCAGCACCGTCCGCGCATTTTCCTCAACTTTAAACCGTCCTAAATTCGTAATGGACAGGCCGTTTTTCCTAATTTCAGTCATAAATTGAAGCGAACAAGGCGCCTAAACCGAAACGCCAGCGAAATTCAACCACAGCACGCGGGGGACGCCCCCTGGCGCGCGTTTTTCGCAACCTCATTACGGGCCCCAACACCTGCACGCATGCTTTTTATTTGTTTAAAAATCGGGCGATTATTAAGTGAGTGGAAATGCCATTATTGACAATAATAAAGAGGAGGGGAAATAATTGGACGTTGCGGTGAGCGGGAGCCACATGCGTAATAGGGTTAGGGAAACAAATGGGATGGTAATGGATGGGGGTGAGGAGAAATGGCCGAAAAAGGAGGATCAGAGGGAGATGGGATATGCATGGGAGACAAATTGGGGGACCAAATCGAACAATGAAGGCTTATTTTGCACGGTCTTTTAACGGACCAACAACAATAACAACAACAACGAGGAGCGAAACAAAAACGCCAAAGCTCCAATTGCCTCGTGGGATGCAAAAAAGAAAAAAAATAATAAAAACAGCCAAAAACACCAAAAAAAAAAAAATATCGAGCCAAATGGGCGAATGGGACTGTTTTAAAACCTTGTTTCGGCCCCATTGTCAGGCGGCGATCGTAGGGGGCGCTGCAGCGCGCGCTCAGCCACAACAATAGGACAGAAATAACAGTTCCATTGTGAAAAGCCATGTTGGCATTCAACAATTTCTGACTGTTTTGTGTTCTTTATCCAAGAGGTTTTTTAACGTGAATGTAAATCGGACGTGCTTAATCAATCGATTAATCAATCGTAAAATCATTTACTCGGCAACAAAACAGATGCTTTCTGAATGAAGTTTCAGTTCTCATAAAATCGTGCAGCTATTGATCCAAAGCGAAATTTAGTGAAATTTAACTGGAATGTTTGTTAAATGTAAAGCGTCTTTCAAAAGATCAACCATGGATGTTAAAGTGATAATTTAATCAATAAAATGTGAAATTAAACGCTAATATGTGTACACAGTATGATATTATGGTCAGGTCTTCAAATAATCGTTTTTCTGAATTATTTTTAAAAAAATTCGTAAACAAGAATACCTTTAGTACATTTGCGAGAAATATGGGTGATCATGGGAAATTTTTGTGCAGTTGCAAGAATCATGCACGAAAGATGGGTTTTACTCCAATTTTCATAAAACAGTTTTAAGTCATTATGCAAGGGCGACATTTAAATAAAGCTTATCAGAAATAATGGATTTTAAGTGCATTTTCATTTAAATGCTGTTTTAAAATAATAAAAATAACTAATTGTACACCGAGGGTACGCACATAAATGTCAATCGCACATACATATCGATCACTATTTGAACTAAATGTTGCTCGAGAAAATATTTTAAAGTATATTCCAAAAATATCAGTGATGACCGAATTATTATATTTAATATTATTTTTGAAAAATTGGGACAATAAATGTCCAAAAAAATCGTTTGATAAAATTAATAATTAAGAGAAAAACGCGTATTGGAAAAAATATTAAAAAAAAACCTTTAAGAAAATGGCAACAAACTACAGTATATTGGCTGTAAATTCGCAATGTGGTGAAAACCCTTCGATTATGTTTATAAATAGATAGACGTTTTTCGTCATTAATAAATCCTGGTATACACGTATAATAAAGTCACGATATAAAGTATAATATGCACGGCACGCATGCATCATATCCACGGATGTCGCGCATAAATCAAGCGGGTGATAAACGCTGATGTTCGCTGTTTGGGCGCCCCCTGGCGGCCATTAAAGCGGCGACCGAAGCGCCCCTGGTCCCCCAGCGGCTTCCGCTTTACTTTTTACGCCTTACGTGCGCCATATTTAAATCTTACGTCGCCATTAACCCGCACTCGACTCCTCTTTTTTACTATTATTATCACCGTATATAAAAAAAAACGTGATTGCGGGGCCATATGCAAATGAGGCGGAGACACTGGCGTGTAATTATACACGTATACACGTATACATGCGTATACTTACTACACGAGTATACACACCGCGAAGATTTGTCGCTGAAAATGCGAAGGAAATGCGTAAACAAGACGAGAGGGAATAAATATGTGTGCTCGCGAAAAAATGTAATAAAAAGTAATAAAAAAGGGCTCCCAAAAAGAGGATTAAAATCGGTCGTGCAGAAATCGGAATCTTATATGCATTTCAAATTCGCTAATATCTATGCGAAATACTGTACTGTACATGCATATGCCATGGCTGCTGGCTGTGCATGTATACATACTGCATAATATCGAATTATTATACAGCTGGATATGGTGATGGCGAAAAATATATATTAGGGAAATTCGAGCTGTGAGCTATATAGTTTTCAAATATCAAATTTGACGACATATGCATGGCGAGAAGTTTGTCAGAAACTGCGCGTTAATCCCACATTTTGAAAATTTCAGTTTCAAATTATGGTTTTCCGAAGTCATTAAATGACACGAATGTATTTGGAAAATTTGAGGTAAAAATTTCATACGTTTTTTAAGAACATGTTTAGGTCAACATTTTCAAAATTTCAGGTGGAAATTATGGCTTTCTGAAGACGTTAAATGACATGAATGTATTTTAAAAATTTGAAGTAAAAATCTCCTACGTGTTTTTAATAATATGTTTAGGCCAACATTTTGAAACTTTGCAGGTGGGAATTATGACTTTCTGAAGTCATTAAATGACACGAATATATTTTGAAAATTGGAGGCAAAAATGTCATGCCTGTTTTTACTAATATGTTAAGGCCTACATTTTGAAAATTTGAGGTGGAAATTATGCCTTTCCGAAGTCATTAAATGACAATAGTGTATTTTGAAAATTTGAGCTAAAAACTTTCATACGTGTTTTTACTAATATGCTTAGGCCAGCATTTTGAAAATTTCAGGAGAAATTAAAGGTTTCAGAAACCATTAAATGACATCTGCATGCATTTTGAAAAGTTAAAGTAAAAATTACAAACGTGTTTTAATAATAATACTGATAATAATTAGAAAATGGACAATGAGGGTCAAACCATACAACTTTAATATCGTAACCATGAAACGATTATTATTGAGATACATGTCATAATTATGATCCCGCAAAATTAAAATAAAGGAAAAAAATTAGCAAGTTCGATTTTATTTTAGAGGACACCAAAGTCCACAATAATATTAACACCATTTAATTATGATTAACAAAAACTGCCATGATCTTCACTCATTGACTTGTGTCGATACATTTTGAAAAATTCAGGTGAACGATTTGATCGATGGTTTATAAACAAATGTTTCAACTTTGAAAAGACAACCTGATGTACAACCTGATCCAAGTGTAATCACACCTACATGTATAAAAGTATCAATGCCGAAAAGATTTTATACAATACAATAACATTGTTTGATGTGGAACCTCGTCCAACGGTTTTCACCCCTTATAACAGGCCCCCAAAATCATCCTTCCCCTCCATACGTCCTCCCATCTTTTCCTAGCTCAAATAATTATAAAATTAAAATTTATTTCGTATATTTATTCGGTGTATATTTACGAAATAGGGCGGAAATGCGTGACCGTGCCCATCGATATGTTTCAAGAGGAAACGCTTGTTTTGACAGGAATTTACTTTCATTTGAAACTTTAATTGCCCGAATTTGATAGGCCTTTAATTCGCCCTCCCAAATACATGTACATCGATGATGACGACATACTGATTCGATCCAATAATTGCCTTTTCCCGGATTTTTTTTTGAAATTTCATTTATTCGAGAAATTCGTGTCAATGGCCGAATGTGAGGACCAATCGGAACTAAGGGTTGGGTTAAACAGTAGAATGTAAGGTCACGTTTTAGGGCCATATCATAATGTACCTCATCAATACCGAAATCCTAAAAGGGCCTACCTAGATATTTGGCATTAAACAGTCGAATTCTGGCCCTGTGTGGAGCACATGCTCACATGCATCGTAACATTAGAAAATTCTCGTAAATTTCTCGTAATCAGATTATGTTAATGTATTTTCCACAACAATTTCTCTTAATCAGATTTTTTAAAAGATTTTGTTTAAATATCTGCGCGAATAACTGTCACGCAAATATTTTACAGAAATTTCTGGTAATCAGATTTTGTTAATGTATAATTTTTAATTGTAAGATATTTGACAACGATTTCTCTTAATCAGATTTTTTAAAATAAATTCTTGTGTCACGTGGAGCATATGCTCGCATCTAATTAAACATTTTGTAGAAATTTTAACGCAGATATTTTATGCCAATTTCTCTTAATCAGTTTGTTAATACATTTTTTAAATCGTTATGGACAGACTATACAATGTCGCCTAATCAGCATTTTTTAATATTTTTTCATCAAAAAACGTAGACGTTTGATGTACTTTTAATGAGCCATTGATCTTGTTTTATGACGATAAATCTATAAGGGTTTTTATTTACTTAAAAAGATAAAACTTTTAAAATTAAGAATTTTATGTTTCTAACAAAAACAAGAACGATATTTTTTATAGATGAAGAATTTATAATTTTTTCCGCTATATATCGAAACCAGTATCGCCGCAAATCCATTATACCATTTCAATGAGTTTCATCTTTTTTTTTTGTTAGATTTGAATTCCTCTATGAAAGGGTAATCCATCATTCTTTGTTTAATCGAAATTGACTCGTCACCTTCTAAATCATCGACACGTCACGCCATTTCAATTGAAAAACGTTTTTTTTTTAAAGTGATGACGTCGCCGTTTCAAAAAACTAGTTTTTAATGACGTTTGCCTAAAACGGCTGTGAAACAATAGAATCTATTTATCATCGCAAATTTCGTGTTAGGCTTTAAGGGGGGTATATAGGGCTTTGAGTGGAACCCGTGGGAACAATGGCGTTCACCGATCAATTATATTTGAACAGGTACAAATTTAGTTCATGCCAAAAATTGACGTTTTGAGCCCGAATTAATGAACTGCTTAACGACGATCACTTAAGTGATTTTTTACATCGACATTTTTTCGCCGATAAATGGATTCAATTTACGACCAGAAACCCTTCTCGGCAGTTTTGATCTATTTCACTTCATCAATTGGTTATTTTGTATCGATGCTTTTCATTACTTGGGCTCAATATTTGGTTGATAACGCTCAAATTTTATTTAGTTTGATTCAAGTATATTTGATTCCATGGTTTGGTTCAATTTTTCACCTATTTGGCTCAATTTCTCATATTTTCATTTGTACTTCATTGGTTTGATTAATCACTTTTTGACAAATTTAACTGGATTCGCTCAAAATTTGGCTTAAATTCTCAAACTGCGTATGGCTTGCTTCAATTTTTACTAACTTTAATGTAGTTTGGCTAAATTTTTAGTTGGTTTGGTTTAATTTTGTCAATATCCGATTGCTTAATATTTGTTTCTTGAAATGTTTGACTGAATATTTAACTTGTTTGGTTCTAAATTATGCTGCTTTTTTGGCTCAGTTTTTACAATCTGTAAAATTTTTAACAAATTTGACTGATTTAACTCACTTTATTTTGACAAATTCGACTAGTTTCCTTCAAAATTTGGCTGATTTGACTTAAATTTTCAAATTCATAATTATTAGGTTCAATTTTTACTATAGCTTAAATTTAGGCTGCAAGACTCGGTCCAATTTTCGACGTATTTGGCTTAATTTTTAAAATTCTGATTGGTTTTTCATGTGTTTGACTCGGTTTTGACAAATTCGACTAGTTTTCACTGAAATTTCGGCTGATTTGGTTTAAATTCTCACATATTGGATGACTCGCTTGAATTGTGCTAAATTGTAGACTTTATAGTTCCACTAAATTTCTTCATTTTTGCTCAATTTTTTACCATGTAATTATTCAATTCCATGCCAATTTTCATCATTACGCTTGTGGCTGATTTCGGGGCCACTCTGTAGTCTTTCGTGTTCTAATTACGACGCCTTCCGCCCCATTTGAGCGGCCGGTGCGTGATATTCAAATTAAAATCTCAATCAAAAATTCATTCATTCGTCGTTTCCGCTTATTAATATAATCGTGATAATCGCGCGTCGAGGTCACGACCCCGTGGAGGAGGAGGGGGCCAGGCGGCGCGTGACGACGTCATTAGCGGAAATTAACGCCGATTAATTAGGGGCTGCATGGGGACCTAGAAAACATGGCCTATATCAAACACTCATTTAGCCCTAAAATCAAAAATTAGGCTTAAAACCAGATTCAGTCTATTTCAGGTGTTTCAAATAAAGCTCATCGAACCCTCAATACTTATATTAATGTTTGAAACCATATTGGATAAGGCGTCGTGCCAAACGGTAATTGAGGGGGTGTGAAATTCGTCCAAAATCCATTTCCGGTAGTGAAACGGAAGGGGACAAAAGCGACACGAATCCCCACCCACTTCGGACACCTTTTTGTCCCTTTTCGTTTGAAAATACGTAATGGCGGTCAAAGGGCCCTGCCACGCCCCCAGCGGTTATTTTATCGGGGGTGGTGAAGTGTGGGTGACGAGGGGGGGGGAAGGCCCACCAGACCCACCCTCATCCCCTTGCGTAAACGATTGTTACGCCGTTTTACGCGGTTGTACCTTAACTACATTGGGCGAGGATCTATGGGCCCTTACGAGCGATTTATGGTCCGTGGAACAGAAAAAGGATGTCCAGGAAATAAAAAAAAACACGTGGAAGCGAATTTGAAAACGGAGGAAACGCTTCGGTGAACTCCATTAAATTCGAGAAAAATTTCAAATTGAGAACGGTGAGGGAGAATCAGAGAGAGGGGGAGAGTAGGGGGAGGTTATGCGAGGAGTCAGCCAAAGATCCCTGGGTTGGGTCGGGCTAGGAGTTTAGACCTGAGGCCTGGGAGGCAAACCTGGTGAACAGCAACACCCAGCTACGCACGAGGCAAACATACAAGAGTGACAAAACTGGGAAACCCAGGTTGTATCATATACAGTGTATAGACATTTTCTAGATCGAAAAACACGAGGATCTTCGTCATCGAGCACCTACTTGTATGCATACAGTAGAACCTCCAAAGTTGACCACATTTTAACTGATCTTACGGTCACCACACTCTCTGTATGTTGACCAGCATGGCTTCAACACTTAAAGTCATGGATGATTAAATTTATTGGCTGCTTGCAAAACTTATACTGTACACAACTGAACAGTAAATGTCTCTATAGATGTACAATTCGCACCATATTATCAATACTGCTATTCTGTATTATGAACATTTTAATAACATTATTCCTTAATAATGAATGATTACTGTAAAATGTAAGTACATGCAGTATATGCAGTTCACAGAATTAAAAGCCTGTGTCAGTATAAGCCTCGTTCCATATGTTGACCAGTTTACGGCAGTCCCTTGGGTGGTCAACTTAAAGAGGTTCTACTGTATTTAGAGAACCTGCTCGGAGAATGGTTCATGTGGGTGACCTGCCCATTTTTGATGCAGTAGACTCCGTTTAATGTGCTCACGGATAACGTCATCATTCGGTTATTGTTATCGAATTCGCCTAGTCCCAAACGTTCGTATACAAATACACAGTACATTCATCAAATGTTACGTAATGGATGGGGAAAAATCCACGGACCCCCTGTAACAGTTCGTAACACTTTCATGAGGACCCACCCAATTCAATTCAACTCAGTACCCTACTGTCAGTAATTTAATACCATGTGGTAGGGGGGTGTAGTCCATCAACCCAAA
>JAQGAF010002053.1:0-25446 GCA_034687865.1 Kryphioiulus occultus
GGCGATATTCATATGTGATCTGGTTTCCCATTTCCTTACTCGGAAATGGGAAACCAGATCACATATGCATATCGCCCTCTAATACTCAAAACACAGAACTAAAATCTAGTTTTAGAAACTGGTCAATGGCTGTGTTTTCCACTCGGTAATGGAAAACTAGATTACATATGCATATTTATATTTATATACATATATATATTTATTAATCATCGAGCTTTTTGTTTGGGATGTCCTAGGTATGAGGCTTGATCAGTATTGGACTTGACATTGCAGTCATTTTCCATGCCTAAATAGAACTGTCTTGGAATTTTCTCACCGTCCCCAATATAACAGGGTGTCTCCCGGTCATGGAAGTCATGGAAAAGTCATGAAGTAAAATTCAGGTCATTCATAAAATAAAAATTTGGGCTTAAAATTCATCAGTTTCGCAACAATTTCGCCTATGACATTATTTTTTCGCCACTAATCTTGTCATATCACTGTGCTAGAGAATGTTTCTGCAATTCACTATTTATTGATGACGAAACTTGAATGGCCACATATTCTAATAGGTATGGACATTTTTTTTGAAGTCATTAAAAAGTCATGGAATTTGCAATATTAAACCCAGTAGACAACCTTTATAATGCTATGAGTTGTCTTTGAATGGAACTAACAAACTACTGTATAAGTAAGCGACCATCTTGGTAGACTCTTGTGTAATTTTTAAATTCCTGCAGTGTAATGAAGTTTTCACTGACCACTGACGTTTTGTACAACGAATATTGTTTCATCAAGGCAAAGGAGTGATTGTTACTATTTCAACAAGATCTAATTATTGTGGAAAACGACAAAAATAAATTAGTTTAAGCAGTTAGTTACAAGTATGAAAGACATACATGTAGCTGTCACGAACTACCGATTTTTCTTGGTTAGTTGAGTGGTCATACTTATGGTGTTGACGATTTTTCAGCATTTCTTGCCCTACGACAGAATTGATAGACAAACTCTTGTGCATTAAACGCATTATTGTCATCACGCTGCCAGTATTTTGCTCAAATAAGGCAGTAATTGGATTACATACAGTATCTACATGTATATTAATCTTTAAAGATGAACAAATATGATATGGCTGAGGTAGTTATTAGTTTTACAAAATTATCTCTTTTATTACAACGTTATTCAAATAATCATAAATAATTAAATATCTTTTGAAATTCACGAAAAGGCAATTTTTTATCGTGAATGTTGACTTACCTGAAAGTAATTACGATATGCCGTGAACGACCTTGGATTACGCGGAGTGAATTGATTGTGAAATTAGTCTATTCCGTGACTTAAATGTTGCGCTATTAATCATTGATTTGCAGACAACCAGACTTGATGTCTTGTATTTGTTTACAATGTGGATTGGCAAACTCAGACACAGTAATCGTTTCGATGCAAATTGCATTAATTGCTAATTAAGATTTCCCGTAAAACGCTGCAATTTTACGGGTAGTTTTCAAATTAATTGCTATTTGATCAGTACAGGGTGCCCCATTGTAATTACCTTGAGTTATTTGCTGTAATCCAATTGGTGTTGTTGTAAAGTAGGCTACACTAAAATAATTCCATTTATTGGTATTAGATGACAAAGGACGAATGTCCAATTGAGCTTCAGTAGTAATCTGGAGAATGTCAATGGTCAATTGGTCAGTTTGATCATCGCGGTGGAATTTATCTGATGTTGAGTTAAACGGATGTTAAGCTCCAGTTTTGGATGTATGTCGGCTGCTTCAATAGCTATAGGGATTTACTTTTATTTTTAATTTAACATAACAGAATAGAAGAGGATCATTGCTAATATTATGGCTTTTCAATGACGTTGAAATTCCGGCGATGGCGTTGCTGGGCACTGGACCTCACCAGAATATCTATTTGATATTGAAATGTCATTTTCGTTAATTTCAATAACTGTAAAATGTCATAGCTGGATGCAAAATGTATACCCATTTATTGGCTTGTAAACTTTGCTGAGCGATTAGCATTAATAAAATTTAAATGCAAGCTTACTGACGCTGTAAACCACTGTTCAATCCCAGCGCCATCTGTGATGTGTTATCGGCTACACAACGTTGGATAGGGTAGCAACACCAGTAGTCAGCCAGATTAAACCACCCCCTCCATTAGTCAGTCAATGTGTACTAAAACATTTATGGATTAATTTCTTGTGTTAATTAACCACATCATATATGGTATGAAAGTAACTGAGTATTAGGATTTGGTTAAATAAAATGTAGAAATTATATAGAAAAAAATACTTTTTTCATAGAAGGAAATTAATTTTAATTCAATTCAACTCGGTACCCTACTGTCAGTAAATTACTACCATGTGGTAGGGGGGTGTAGCCCATCAACCCAAAATTGTGGAGTTATTTCCTATTTCAAATTAAAATTTAGAAATTAGATAGAAAATTTTTTTTCATTGAAAGAAATTCATTTATGTTGTTATTTCCTATTTCAAGTTAAAATGTAGAAATATAAAATTTTACTTTTTTAATAGAAGGAAATTCATTTTTTTATATTTCAAGTTAACGCAATAAATTCACCAATTGACTATAATAAGTGTTTTAGAACATAGTGGCTAATTAATGGGGGTGGAAGGCTACCATTGCAATATCCCTTCCAAAAAAAATGCCAAATATTGTTAAGAAGCAAGAACATGTACGTGAATGAATTGCTAAAACCACGAATTCGTAGCAAAATTTGAATTCTATGAAAAAATTTTATATATAATTGACAGTTTCATACATTTCTCCATGGGTAATTTTATTTAAGTGAAACCAGCAGTTTTTTGAGGAAACATGCTGTATCTTTTGAGGCAAGACTGCATTAATGAAATGCTTGAGTTTGGAAAGTATCACGAGGCTGTTCATCGAAATGTTAATTTCCACAAAATCTCTGGAAATTAATTAACTCTGCGTGATGTATGTATAATTATTAGCATAATTCAGGCTGGTGATGTTAAATTATTATTCGCTTCATTAATTCGTTTCTGGCCAAGCTGAATACGTTGCAACGGGCATTCACTTTGAAGTTTGCGATTTTAGTTCGGTTGTGGTTTCTCTCGGGTTCCCTGGAGGTTGACGATTTTAATGGAGTTTACGTCACGCAATAAAAAGTCGGATTATTAATTTCAGCTCTTGTTTTTCTACTATGTACGTGTTGGCGACATGTGGGCTTTAGTCTGGCTTTACATATTCAATGAAACCAAATTAAATTATTCTTGATAGCTGGGGATGTACGTATTAACCATACATCCTTGATATCATGGCAAGACGAACTAAATAACTAATAGTTGATTAGATTTTCGCATTTTTTGGTGGTTCGTAATTCTTTTTAGTGTATTCATACATTTTAATTTTAAAAAAATGGCAAATTGTATAAAAATGAAATATTTTGCAAAGCTTATGCAAAACCTTCGTCGATAGTTGACTCCAAGCCAAGGGTTTCAAATTTATTCATTGTTGGTTATTAAGGTGATCATCTCTTTCCCGTTATTCCCACATGTAATGGAAATTTATTTAGAAATGCATTGGAAAATCCATTTCAAAATTTCTGTAGATTGAGACAAATTTAACTTCAAAGTGTAGTTTGCAAATATACTTGAAACTGCATTTCCGAATGCATTTATAAAAAATGTTTTAAGCACTTTGTAATGTGTTACAGAATGCATATTGCGATGTATTGTGCATTGAAGAATGTGTTGTTGTAATGAATTCAGTGTACATTGAAAAATGTATTTTACAATTTATATTCCATGAATCGTAAAATGTCAATAGCCTCGCTATATTTCATAATTTCACGGTTTAAAACATCACAATTCTGAACTTTAAAAAGCGTCTAAAATATTCAGTGAATAAATTAGAACTGGCAATCAAATAGTTTACAATTCAAAAATACAACAATTTCATTCAATTCAATGCAGCACCCACAACTATGTAGTTTCAAATGCATTGTGAAATACACAATTCAGTATATTTTATAATGCATTGGTTAAATGCATTTTTGTTTTTATTACCAAATGTATTTCGTGTTCCGATAAAAACGACCAATGCATTTGCAATATATTTTGCAATTTGGAATGCTTTTCACACTGCATTTCCTTTCCAAGTTGGTTTGACAACTTGAATAAGGACTGCTTAATTGATTTCGACCCATTCTTAAAAATCCAACTTTGAATAATCCACATAAAACTGGTGATATCAATTCGACTCTACAAAAAATTGATCCAAACACCAAGTTAAGCTCCAGCAGCACCAATGGTAAATCCTCAAAATGTTCATACTTTTCAGAGCATTTTTCGGGCAATTCTTGCATGTCTAACAGCTATCTATACCGTGCACCGATCATTTGATGTGGGTATAATGAATTGTAGTTTGTCCCGAATTTCCTTTGTGCATCAAAAAAATATACCGTTTATTGCGCTCAATATGCCAATTGATGTATAGGACGTTCATAAGGGACTCATTAGGCTTATGTCATTTTTATAAATTTGAACAGGCCACCAACTAGGGTGAGGGCTTTAACAGAAATGCAAAGATAAACTTTAATTTTCTGCCCAGCGGATCGATATTTCTTGAGAAGTTGTCTTTCTCGATTTAATTTTCTTTAAGGAGACGCATCATCTTCTTAATTTGAATAAATTTATACACGTAGGTTTCTTTTCCCTTCATTACGAAGGTAATTGCTCTCTGATCATGTTTCCTTTACCGTATTTTAATTTTAAACATTTGTTTTTAGTAAGTGCATTATGACTCCGCGTCTAGAAAATTGTGCTACGTTATAACATGTGTTTTATATGTATGATTTTTCACTTTCTTAAATTGTAACTCATGAAGATAATATAAGTAACCAGTTTCTCAGTTCTTACAATTTTAATTTAAGAAATTAAAGAGAGAAATGTAGAGTTCTGAACATCGGTGTACATTTTAGCAAACTAACATTCATTTAACCAATTTTACAGGGTCCATATATTTCAAGAGTGTCATGCAACTGAATTCCTAACAGTGCTGTTATCTAGAATTCATGTCATTGCATAATTAACCCATTGTTTAATTTTTTATTACACGATATTTTAAATTTGAGAACTGATTTTGTAAACTATTGTGAAAAGTCAATTTGGATTACTGGTTGTAGTATTTATAAGTCATCTCTGGATCATTTTTACCAATTTTTTGGGAATGTTGTTTTGAGGACAGCTGCACAAATTTATCATTTCAAAAATAAAAACTTAAGCAAAGCAAAAAGATGTACATGTAAATCATTTCAGCCTTAAATAACTTTATTGCAATTTCTTGTAGCAACATCTTTAATATTCATACTATTCTTCTTCGATTTTTCAAAATATTCAGAAAACATCCACTCGAAAATAATCAAAATAATGCATGCTTTGGCAAAATATTTAAGTAAATTTCATCGAAAGTTACCATTACAGGTCCATTGACATTAAGAATGTACCCAAAGGTTCTTGCGTTCAGAGATGCCTTTTGGTATACTACTACAATTAATTTTATTTAGTTTGCAAATAAGTCAGTTTTCAAGTGAATTAAGTCAGGATTAAAGTGCATTTACATGTACAACTAAATCCACTTTTAATTTTCCATAACTTTCGATAATGATTAAAGTTTGCTCAAATAACATTAACAAATTAAGCACCCGTGCAACCTGTCAATGGTTTTCGTACTTGAAGGTCGATAATTTTAGCACCCTATTGCAACAAATTCTCTCCTATTTTCGTTTACAAATAGGAATTACACGCGCTATAGGAAATCGTGCGAACACCTTTTTCTCGCTATTGTTTCGGCCTGAATTCCTCGGCAAGCTTCTTGATTTATTTGTTGAGTTTTTCTTGGCACGTTGAACACGTCAGCGAAATGCCGAATGCATATACACTTAAGGATTGCTATTGGATCTCCTCCACCATAAAATTTTCTTTGATGTAATGCTCGCACTAATGGAAACACGCAAAACAGTCTTCACGTTTTGCATGTCGAGGGAATAGACCGTGTTGCTATGTGTTGAGTTTCTATTTTGCCTTTCAAAAATCTGCTAGGGGATGAAAATCCCTCTATGGTGGGCTCTGGGGTGAAAAATGGCGTCGAAGTGCATTTTTACCACATTCAGACTAACACTTCTCAACGCCCTCCAGGTACTAGCCAATGAATTTATCGATGGTTGGTATTTTTTTGGCGATTTGGATGAGGATTTTGATGTTTTCGTAGCCGGAAATAACAAGATTTTTCAATGCTGAGTGGATTGCTTTGGGTCCATCCTTTTTTTAAAATTTGGGCTGATCCAATCAAATGTCATCTACATGTCTACACATGATCCAATCAAATGTCATCTACATGTCTACACATGTCATATTGTTGGGAATGTCTCTCAGGTGTTCAGCCATTGTTTATGCATGGTCCTAACTTTTTGTGAATGTCCAGACTTCTCATGTTGGTCTCTATTCCCAATTGCAAATGGCAAAGGTGCAATTTCAGAGTGTAATTTGCGCTAATGAGACTTCAAACGGACAAATCTGCACGCAAAAACATACTGAGTCTGACAATTTGCAGACTAGAAAATTAATGTGCAGTAGCGTTTGATTTAAACCATCATGGATAAGGAGCACGATTATAAGTACTGATATGTTTCTGAAATATAAGTGATTGATATTTTTTTGACAGTTGTATTTTAACACGTGCTTATTAAATGTAGATACATGTACCTACTAAACCAGAGTTAAGTCAGACCTGGAATTCCAGAAGAATCTTGGATTGCCAGGGAAATTTTGAACACACAGGATAATCAGAAAAAGTGATTTATTTGAAAAAAGTGTGGGAATTTTAACATACTAATATAGGTCCTACTACTAATAATATACTTTCCCATAGTTATTAATGGCACACTGTCAACCCCTTTTACAACCGTTACATTGTCTGCAAATCTACTTCAAAATATATTCTGGTTTTTTGTGATTAAAGGAATTATGTGGTTGAATGGCACTGTCACATGGCTGTTCTTACGTGTATCGTATACCAGACTTCATTCCCAAAAGCTATTTATAGTAAGATTAATTCCAGCAGCATATAACGTAGAGCATTCCTTACAATTGGCATGTATGAAATATTGGTCTTGGTGTTCACTGAAATTTGTCTTAAACTGGAAAAGTAAGGGAAGTTGAAAATTCACTTCTGGAGGAACCCTTACGTGTTATTAGGCAGTTCTATTTTCTAATGAGGAAAAATCTTTGAATAGTCTACAATAAGATTAAATTAACATGACTTTTGTCATTGGTCTTAATGGTTAATGGTAGAGTTTGGTCTTACATATTTTGAGACAATTTTTGTTTCTAAAACAATGTTGGGCTAAAAGCATCCCACATTCAAGTTTGGACACACACATTTTCAAGGGTGAATTTCCTTAAATGATCAGTGCAGGATGAAGCATATTGCCATCTTCAAAATTTAAAAAAAAATGTTCTAAAACAATGTTGGGCTAAAATCACCTCACATTACATGGGAACTTCGTGTCACATTTCCAGATAATGAATGAAAGTTAACTGTACATTGAATTGCTTACTTGAAATGGGCTTGTGCATGTCATTCAAATCAGGCACATTTGGTTATGCATTATTACGTCAAATTGAGCTGCCATTGAACTAAGATTTTGTCTTCTTTTATTTCCTGCTTCTCTCTTACACTCGTAAAAACTGTGCCCAAAATATTAAGCAGTTTGTCGATACGTGATTTTCGTTTACCACAAAACTGAATGTTTAATTCTTAAGAGTGAATTTGTGGGTGGCACTTTGTCGTCCCTCATTTCTCACTATTTATCATAAGTGATGTCGTTTAGTCAGCCAGTGACAAATGCAATTTGAACACGTTGGAATACGCGTTGTGCTTGTCAAAATTAATCAGAAATCCCCATTGGAATAACACGGAGTGAAATTGACAAATCCGACTTAATGATTACTCCACAAGAAGACGAGTAGGAAGAAGTCGAAGCTAAAATATGAAGATTTAACCAATTTCCCAGACGCAGTTTCTTGAATTTACTGCTCACTTAGCGTTTCTGTCCCTTATTTAGTGGTTCTCGTAGTTTTCAAGTTTTCGAGAATTTTTGACTGTCATGTCCCATTTGCCATTGGCATGAATCAGCTGACGTGAATCAACTTGTTTTATAGTTTGAACAAAGACAAACCCCTTATGGAATTGCATATTACGTGTTTTCTAAATATTTCTAAGTGTTTTCCAAATTTCTTTCAAGTTTTTTCATCTTACAAATATTTTCAAGACGTGTAACATTAAGGATGCTCTTCTGTAAGAATTTTGCCTTTCTTCAAACTAGTGAAATTTGCTTCAAGTTATATTCATAACAATGGTAAACGTTTCATTACAGATTCAATCTAAAATCAGTGCATTCCTTAGTCATTGAAACTGGACTCTTGTTTCTGTGCTATTTTCAATCTTTCATGACCTGTTTGCCATGTATGAATATGACATAAAGCAAATTGTAGCAGTTTGAAGAAAAGCAAAATTCTTACAGAAGAGCATCCTTAATGTTTGCTGTCTTGAAGTTTTCTCATCTTACAAATATTTTCAAGTAGCTTCAAAGTAACTTCAAATAAAGTTTTGAAACCTGATTTGGATTTGCAAATTTTGACAGTAATTGATAATGCCATTAAACTGACTGTTGTTGAATACTATCTTTGATGACTTGTACTGTTTTCTGACTGTCATGACTCATTATGGAAGTACATCAT
The DNA here is from genome assembly GCA_034687865.1 of Kryphioiulus occultus. NCBI lineage: Eukaryota > Metazoa > Arthropoda > Diplopoda > Julida > Julidae > Kryphioiulus > Kryphioiulus occultus. Next base: position 8,777 of record JAQGAF010002053.1, read on the forward strand.
AGACATTTTTAAAACCACTTCTTGAATTTACAAATTTTGAAAGGCACTATTGACCCTATAGCACTAAATTCAATTTTTCTGTATATGTGTATTTGATGATTGGGCCTGATTGTTTTCTATAATATTTGGAAGAAATACTTTTTAATCAAGTTCAGTGTAAACGCGACAAAATCACCTTTGTAACACGTCCGTAAATTGACACTGTAAAAGTTAGTCCTTGTGGTTTTTAGGTTCATATTCATGGACAGAAAATAATTGATAACGAAGTTGAGAAAATGACATTGAATGACCCGATCGCAAATTTGCTTTTGTGTGATCGTAATTGCCCTAATTGAATAATGTCGTTTTATTAGGGCTCCACAGGAGACGAAAGCAACCATCAATTAATTGATTGGTTTTTTATACCTAAGGTTATGAGTTTACTTGCCATTAATATCGTTTTAACCATGTTCGCTCGTATAATTCGTGGGGCAATCATCACCTGTCCATTAAACACCGCTAGCAGTATTTGTTAGGCACATTTCATTATTGCTGTTTTATTGCCCGCTAATTTGTGAAATTTAATTTATTCTACGCCCTTAGAAACAGAGGATAAAACGTTAATGTGTTTGCTTAATTTGCACTTCATTTTAACTTTACAATTGATAAAATTTGATGAATTTTCGGGAATTTTTTTTGTTATATTATAACTTTAAATATAGCTTTAAAAATGACAAACAAGCACATTGTTTATTAGATTGGTTTATTCGGATATTATTTCATATTATTCATTTAACTTCCTTTTGCACAATGATTGGTAATGGTAAAATGTGACGTTAAAGTATCATGTCAACATCTTAGCGTCAGTCAAACGATGAGTCGATATTTTATTTCATAATAATTTGGATAATCCTATTTTTATGAAAACTTAAGCATGATTTTTGTAAAAAGAATTAGTAGGTGGGCGCTTGTTTTTTGTTCAAATGTGCTTTTGTCTGGCTAAAATCTTTTCATTTTTTTAAAAATGTTCATGCAAATTTCGCTGAATTCGAAATCATTTCGGCCAGTTATTATTGTAATTCTTGGTGGGGGTGTCTTAAAATGATGACGAATGTTGACACCTGAAATGAGATCTAAAAATCGCGATTTTATGGCGATATAATACTTGTACATCCCCTAGTGACATGAAGGAAATTTTGAGAAAAAACACACGTTAAAGTATTATGTCAATATCTTAGGGTCCGTAAAACGATTACTCGATATTTTATTTCATAATTTAGATAATACGATTTTGTACGAAATTATTGTGAATTAAGCACATTATTCTAAAAACAATTAGTAGACGGTAGCTTGTTTTTAATTTGAAAGTGCTTTTGTGTGATTAAAATCCACCAATTTTGATCAAATTTTAATCCCAATTTCGGTGAATTCGTAATCAATTCTGTCAATTATAATTGTAGTTACTTGGTGTGGGTGTCTTAAAATGATGACGAAAATTTGCTTAAGTCACAAACATTTCATAAAAAATTGGATTATCCAAATTGTTATGAAATAGAATATCGGCTAATCGTTTGACTGACCCTAAGATATTGACATAATACTTTAACGTTTTTTTAAATTTATTTATATCATCAGCATCTGGGATACGATTTGAAATTCGCGATTTTATGGTGATATTATACAGTACTTGTACATTTCCTAATGACATGAAAGATTTTTTTAAAATAATGTTTACCTGTTAGTGTTAAATTACGAAATTTTAAATTGTTATTTTGGGAAGTTGAAGCTGTGGAATCTCTTGAAAGTCTATACTTATACACTTAAGTTTTTATCTGAGCTTGTGGTTTCGTGCAAGCTTTCACATATAATGAGATATCATGGACACTAGAGTAGGTCTGTTAATTTTCTTCAGTTTTTTTTTCTGACAACTTGTATTAGGAAACCTCTATTGGCACGCTTCTTAAACCTCTCTAGATAGCGGCATGCCTTTGGGATTTTCTTTCAACAGTTTATAATTTCGATGTTGCTACCGATGGTTGCCTTATGCATTATAATATACTGTACATCGCATGCACGTTGTATTTTGGGTCTGTACTGAATTTGCTTTTGGTCTTATCCTCATTCGTAATAAAGCGTAGTGCATTTATTTCTCACTTGTTAAAACCATCTTGATACCCCCAAATGTACTCCAGTTCATTTCGCTGTGGCAGGCCTTTGGGAGTTTAGTGCTTTATGTTGCGAATGGATGTTTTAACTTAAGTTGCTCATGTGTACTTATTTGGTTCAAAATAGCTTTGTTTGCATGAAGCCTCGTTTATGCCCATCCGTTTATTTGCATATTTTTCAACATAAGTGGCTAAAATAACGTTGTAAATTTGGGAACAATAATTCCAGTTAGGAAGATTTCCAGACACCGAATTCTTGCATTTACACACAGCAGGCCATCGTGCCCTGAGTAATGAAATAACACTTCATTAAATACATTTTCAAATTACCATTTGTTGTTTGATACAGGAGGAATTACTCATATATGGTGCTATGCACAGGACCCCCTATGGAAATGATGATAGAAATATTTTTCCAACATACATTACCTGAGTCTGGTTTCACTTTTTTGTTTTAGCAACGTTGATAAGATTAAAATTTGCAAACGTACTCATTAATTTTTTATACGAAAGCATTAGCAGATTTGCATGAAAAATGATATTGGTTGTGTCTGCTCTCCTTTACTTGAAAAATCCCAAGATGCACAGCAAAACGTGCAATATGCAGTCTGGTCTAAAGATTGAATCTTTCGACGATGGAAATTACTGCAATTATCCGATAAATTTTCGTCAGTGTCCTAGTTCTCTGCAAACTTTTTCTGTAGTCCAGAATAATTATTTCCTATTGTTTAATTGAACGCGAGTTATTAGATTAAATTCTTTAGTGGTGTATGCAGTTAGCATGTACATGTGAGCTTGGCTACTGCTGTATATTGTCCATTAGAAGGCTTTTTGGGAGGCTAATAAAGACTGCCATTACTTTCTTGGTCAAAGACCTTTGTACTTCTTACATACAGTATATTTTTGTCTCTGCTAATGCAGACACTGCCTTGAGTGGAATTAAACTATCAGAAAGTTACACATTTTTCGGTTGTTGACCACAAGAATTTACTTTCAAATAAAATACACTACATGTAATCACAATGCCACTGCAATTAAGTCACTTATAGCTAAATACATGTATAGCTTGTCCACAAGTCACAACGATCGAGTCAAGATTTTGAAAAAATCTACACAAGAAAGTTACATTTTTTGGTTGTTGATCTTGCCACTACAATGATTTACTTTCACATACAATACACTAAATGTAATCACAATTCTATTGCAATTAAGTGAATTATAGGTAAATGCACGTAGCTTGTCCACTAGGCACAATGATCGAATTCAGATTTTTTTTAAAAAAAATGGAATATTAAACAATGCCATCATAAACATTTTAAACATTTACAATTTTAATTTAAAATGTGATATAATGACAGGGATGGCTCTAAGTGCTTTCTTTTTGATGATACCTCAACATGTTGCATCGTTTGCAGAATGCATGTTAACTGATAATTACTTTGGTAACCAATTTCATTTCTGTAGACTTAATGTCATCTCGTTTCCAGTCACGTTAGCCTAACGTAACTTTTAATCTTCTTTGGTATGATCTTGGGATTACAAGTAACGCTCTTCAAAGATTACACGTTAGCCAAGTTAAATTAAGTAATTACAGTAAATTTAAGTATGCTGTACCTCATTCCTGGAACCATCTTAAACCTACCCTTTTGCTACTTGCAGTGCCCCTCAATCCCACGTGTAATTTATCTGCGCAAATGTACGAACTTATTTGAGAAACATAAACAGGAGCACTTAATTTACTTTCATCATTTCCCAGTATGACATAAGGTTTCTTCTTCGCTAAATATACGGCTTATAGATACACGAATTAGGCCTAAGTAGATTTATGGCTAATGAAACCCTTAGGAAACCAGTAGGATTCGGACTGGCCATCTGGATGGCTTGCTAGTCTCTAATTTTATGTTGGTCAATATTAAACTATCATTTCTTTACGATCGTATTTGCGAGTGTTTATGAGTACGACATGAAAAGATGACATTATCTCAACATATTAAGGTTTATCGACCTTGGGGATACACTACTTATTCCGGTATGACACTGTTTGCAAGCCATGATGTGCCCTTGGTGTTGATGGTAATAACTTGGCAATATGCTACATCAATATTAACAAAATCACTGCTTTAAACATGAGTTAAATGCGCGTGTGCTCGTGTATCTCATATTTGTAAATTACCCCAGTTTGACCCAATACAAATAACAATTGATGTATCTGTACATGTATTAATCTCAGGATATCGTGGTTCTGTACATGGTGGACAGAAAAGGCCTTTACAAGTTTACCTTTACAACTAGTCCCTGAACTATAGGAGTCTTTGTAATGATTGTGATTTAAATTTCGTACGTAGTTAACAATTTTATGACGTTTACGTCAGAATTTATTGTCTCCTTCCGTACCATGGGTCATTTAAGCAATTGGGAACAAATCGAAATCATTTTTTAGATGGAACATTTCTTCCAAATGCGTTAACACATTTTTATGATCATTTATCATCTCGTCATGCACATGTTTAGTACAATGTATTATTGTTAAATTGGAGTCGTATGTTCAATATTCGCAAATGTAATTGGACAATACCTGTTCAGCACTGGTTGTTAAGTCCCGAAAATAGTACCTGGCCATGAAATATATCAGGACTGCACTCAAACTTGTTGTTGTACCCAGCTTCATTACAGTATGTCATTTTCGAGTAACTATTGATGCATTTTGTAACAAGATTTTTCTTTTAAATTTTTTAAATTTCTGCAAATTAAATCTTTTGATGTATACGATTTTTAAATATCTTCAAATTCAACACTTTGATTTATATGTACTTAAATCTTTAAATATTAAGGGAAACAAAACTATTTTAGAGTAAAAAAACGGCAACGTACTACCCAACATGAAAAGGAAATGCATTACGATATTGCAAATACATTATCGTTTTTTATCTCTATACGAAATGCATTTGGTAATATAAAGAAAAATGCATTTCACTAATGCATTTTACAGTTCATTATAAAATGTACTGATTGTGTATTTTCACAATGTATTAAAAACTTCATACTTAACAAAACTAATGTGTGCTGCATTGAATAGAATGAAATTGATTTGTTTTTTAATTTTAAACTTTGTTTCTTTGCCAGTTGTAATTTATATATTTAATATTTTAATGGTTTTTTTTTAAAATTCGGAATTGGGATTTTTTTAAACTTTGCAATTATGAAATATTACAAGACTGTTGACATTTTACAGTACATTGATTATAAATTGTAAATGCATTCTTCATTACAAAAATTATACCTTACACTATGCATTACACAACTCATTCTTCAATGCACACGAAATACATTAGTGTACATTACACAATCATTATCTAGCACACGAAATATGTTGTAATATGCATTAAAAGTTACTTAAAAACACGTTTTAAAATACATTTGGAAATGTAATTTCAAATATATTTGTCAAACAGTTTGAAATTAAATTTACAGGTCAATTTGAAACCAAAATTGTCAATGCAGTTTGAAACTAAATTTGTCTGAATCTACAGACATTTTAAGATGTTTTTTTTCCAAAGCATGTCTTATAATATATTTCTAAATGCATTACCATTACGCGTGGTACAGGGTGTCGATAGATTATTCATAACAAGCTTTAGCAAAGCTCATGATGAGATACCAATTTATAGCCACTGCGAAATTTCTATTTACTGGATGTTTTCATCACCCTGTACGTTAGAAAACATCGTTGAACACGAGGGTTTCAAGCGAGGCATTACTGATGCACAGAAGCGTTCGTATCGAGCATGTTATTTTTTTATAAACTGATAAACATGCGCGAAACGTAACATCAAACTTGCTCGGGTTACGCTATTCTTTCGTTTCCCCAGCCTTTAAATAAGCTATTTACAGGCGATCGTGACGTGAAATCTCAATCTGTTATTAATACATATATTGGGGGGAATGCGGTTAACTTTTATTCGCCCTTAATGAATTGGTATTAACAAGTGAAGCAATTGATGGTCGCAATAACGATCGAGGTAGCTTAAAAAATCGTCGCAAATTGCGAAGAGGCGCAAATTAGCATGAAATTAACGTCGTAAGGTGGAAACCTTCCATATCTTATTCTTCACCAGAGGCTGCATGTGGCGCCATATTGACCAATAATGATCCTGGATTCAAATGTCCAGTAATGGTCAACCGAAATGCATTAGCATGGATGTGGTGGATGGAAACGAGTCTCCTACTTGAGGGCAATTTGTAAGCGATGTTGGCGAACAAATAAGATGTGAAGCAAACTGCCTGATAAAACTCGGTTCATCCTCGCCCGAAGCTAATCTCCATTTATTGAAGTAGCTCCTCGAAGACAGTCGGAATAAACATCGTAAAGAAAGTGAAATGCCCCCAACGCCGGAGTTAGCTTAGGGCCTGGATTAGGTGAAAGTTGTCATAAAACGAGAGGAACACCATTTTGGTGCTGCCAAGACGTTATCTTGTACGCACTCCTTAGTTTACATCTTGCAACGGTCAAATTACCTACCGAGATATGTTCGAGAAATCCTTGTCTGAAATGCCCCTGGTGTGCCTTTCGATTTACTGCATTTGCTCGGACTTCGATAGTCTGATCTGGTAACGAATCAGTATGGGCGTTACATATTTTTATCCAATTAAAATTAACTCCAAAACTGTTGACTTTCTTAGTTTGCGGACATGCTACTTGCATGTAAATGTATTTGAGCAACTTTCAGAAGGTTCCTCTATTCTAGTGTTGAGGTACTATCAAAGTTAACGAAGCAATGTGACCGACGAATTTTAGAATCAAAATTAAAATTATTCCTTACCCAACAACTGGACTTGTTCAATAGTTGACCAACATCAATGCTGATCTAGTGCAACGTTCAAAGTTCACAAATTATGACAAATTTAAATGGATCTGGCTGTGTTGAATTTTATAATATCGCGCAGTTGAGAATTACGAAATTCAGGTCTTTTATAGAAAACATCTGATTACAAACCAGTGAGCCCAAATGATAACTTCAAGGTCTACAAATGGGTAGTATTTTTGCCTAAAGGTGAGCAAAAAGCACATTTTTAGTTTACATCTTGCAACGGTCAAATTGCTTAACGAGATCTGTTCAATTGTTGGAATTTCGATAAATTCGGATCTGGTAATGATCGTTACATGTTTTTATCAAATTTAAATTATTCATAACCTCAATATTGTGGACTTTCTTAGTTTGCTGACATCGAAGTTATCAGATGCATGCTCCTTGTATGTAAATGCATTTGAGCAACTTTCAATATACTATCAAAGTTAACGAAGCTACGTGATCGCTTCATTTTTGTATCAAAAGTAAAATTATTCCTTACCCAAAAACTGGAGTTGTACTGCAGTTTGCAGATATCGATGAATTGATGCTGAACTAGTGCAACATTTTTAAGCAAATACATTTGAGCAACTTTCAATATGATATCAAAGTTGACAAAACATTACAAATTTAGATGGATATGTACAGGGAGTTATGTTGAATTTTGGAATATCGCGTTGTATAAACTTTAAAGGTCTACAGAATAATGTAGCCCTTGTAGTTTTGCAAAACGTACCTTTTTGCAGTACATGTACATGCACCTGAATGTCCACCAATTCAGGAAACCAACTTGATTTAGTTAGATTTCGTATTAATTCACTTGGAAAGAATTCCATTGTAATAAAATGTTTTTCTTTTTAAATTAAATGTTAGAGCCCTTAAACGTGACTGACGTAATTAGTTTCAACGTGGGAGGACGTATTTGCTTTGATGTTAAAGAGCGTAATTTACTAATGGCGTTCCCAGTGTATACTGGTCAACAAATGTACAAATAGTGGTTGATTGCAAATCAACAAACTAGGATTCTGTTCACTCATTGTAGTTAAATTTCGTGTCACAACATGCTTTCAGTTTCTCCCAAATAATCGACGTTAGCAATTGAGACGTTTTCATATTCACCTTGAAAGTATAATTAATGCAAAACACGCCTGATTAATTACCAAAAAATTATTCGCTAATTTTCAAAGTTTCGTTTTTCTGCATAATACCGTTTTGTCGTGTCTCAGTATTTGTTCTCCTTAAATCTTGCCCATAAACTTTCATATAAAACTAAAGGCTGCTTCCAGACGTTGTTTTACGACCCATTGTTTTACAACAGTTCCGGTTTGTAAATTATAAGACACATTTTCATGACTACTAAAATTTCTGGGTGACTTCAGCGCCACCTTGCGACAGAGTGGAAAAATCAATACCCTGTTTACCACATGCCTAATACCATTAGCTTCAACATAGCCCCTACCCATTCCTCAATTTCCTTTTTTACTGTTGTGAAAACCTGCGTTTTTATCTTTTCCTGAGCTTTGCGGTGTGTTTTCAAAAGCTTGTTTAATTCAAAAGAGCGCGTTCTCCTTCACGTATAAAAAGCTGAAACATGTTAAAATTCCCACCTTTTCATCCATGATATGCCGCCCAGCTTTTTTATCCCTTTTAATGTCATAGTTGATGCGCTTCTGTTCACGTCATCAGCGAAGCAATATATCTGTTTAATGGACGAAAACTGCCTACATTTCGGTATAAAACTTCGAAAAAAATCTTTTTTTTTATGCGTGTAAGCGAAGAAATTATCGTTTCTACCATTCTTAGTCAGTTTTCTGCCTTAGTTTGCCATTTTTTCCCCTATAGTTTCGATCCTGCTTTTTATCCATCGCATCCATATTTTATCTTCATTCAATGTGTAATGAAAGGGGCTTGCAATTGAACCGATATTTAGTGTTTTATGACAGCAATTTTCCGCCAAATTCCCTGTACTTAATTTTTTGCCACGAGATAGTTGAACAGTCGTCATTATCCAATACTTACAGAGCTACCATGAGTTCCCAAAAATCAATTTCACCATATTTTCATATTTTTTTAGTTGACAGCAATTTTTACATAATTCATTCTGATAATATGGCTAGTTTTGCTGGTTTTGTTACGCGTAAAAGTAGTGCATATTGCATTGTATTATTACGCATATAATATCAGTGAGCTAATTAAAATGACCAATTTTATTTGTTACTTATTTCACCGTAATGCATATTTTTTTAGTTGACAGAAATTGTTACATAATTTATTCTGAGAATATGGCTAGTTTTTCAAGGTTTGTTATGCTAACAATTACTGCATATTGGTATCATTGCGCATAAAATACCAGTGAGCTAATTAAAATTCCCCATTTTATTTTTACCTATTTCACATTATTTTCATATTTTGTTAGTTGACAGCAATTGTCACATAATTCATTCTGGGAATATGGCTAGTTTTGCATGGTGCATGCTTAAAATTACTGCCTATTGGTATTGTTACGCATAAAATACCAGTGAGTTAATTAAAATGCCAAATTTTATTGGATACTTATTTCACCATATTTTTATGTTGTTGTTGTCAGCAATTGTTACTTCATTCTGAGAATATGGCTAGTTTTGCTGGTTGTGTTATGCTTACAATTACTGCATATTGATATTATTACGCATATAATGCCAGTGAGCTAATTAAAATGCCCCATTTTATTTTTTACTTATTTCACCATATTTTCATATTTTTGTTCGTTGACAGCAATTGTTACACATTTAATTCTGAAAATATGGCCAGTTTTACTGGTTTTGGTATGCATACAATTACTACATATTGGTATTGTTATTCATGCAATACCATTGAGCGAATTAAATTGCATAATTTTATTTGTTACTTTAGATAGAAATAGTGAGGATTTTATTACGAGGTTTTTTCGGTAATCCCTAACTAACGGTTTACTGGACTTGAAATTAATTTGAGTTGACCGCAAAAGTACGCATTCCCTCGCCTAATTTGAATATTCATATTTTTGTTTGTGAGGATGGGTAACAGAAATTAATGCAATCATATAAATTGCCTACTCCATGTCTTTAAACTTTGAAATAATTAGCGTGGTATGTTTGATCTCTTATAACTGAACCCAGTACGTATAGACGTTTATGCTATATAGAGCTTTGATTGGATTTCAAACTCAATTAAGGATTGGAATTCCCCATTGTCAGTTTGATTGCTATATCACTTCAGTATGGTGTATTAAAGCGCAGATATTTCTCTCATAGCAAATCTCATTATTTTCAGAATAGTTTATAGTTCTTATTAATGTAGTGCATGGCTTACGTCAGTGATCCTAGTTAATGTTTGTGTTAATTTACAACCATCGTTTTGTCACAACGAGTAAAATAGTTACAAAATATGATTAGTTTATGAAAATGTGTATTAAAGACTATATTAAAGTAGATAAGCTTATCAACAAAATAGGCACAGAATCTACAGCTGTATTTGACTTGATGTGAAATGTGGTTTAGGTCTGCGTTTTGTTCACACCATCTGTATTTGTGTTTTGAGGTTTTACTTTCGAATTTTTCTTTAGTCGTGCAAACAATTTAGTCATTAGCAATATTTTTTTTTACTTTATGTTGATATTTGCTCCTGCCTACCAGCACACTAATTACTTAATTGAATTTAATTAAATACAAACACTCTTCTCCCTTGCATTCCCGATTAATTCTGTGAAAACCGCAAATTCATTTATATCAAGCTGATATGTTATTTAAAAATCACTACTCTGTTTTTAGCCTTTTTCATTTTTACATTTAACACTTTGGGCAATCAATTTTATTTGCTCTGTTTGGAATTGAGATACAGCTTTTTAGCAAGGATTAAGTTTCGTTGTTTTTTTGCCGAAAACTGCATTTGGTCGTGAAATAAATTGAAAGAAGCAAATGGTTGTCCAAATTGTAGCAGAGAAAATGACGCTAATGATGTTAATTGTGGTATGTGTAATCACTAATGGATTTACACGTACATGTACACTGTATATTTACGTGTATTTATTTTCGTGATCCAGATTAAATAAAGACAGTTGTTATTAAGTTTTTTTCGTTAGATGACGAGCCTGTCATGCATTTATGCAATTTTATGTTAAACTTCATTCTCCAATTGGCATTGAGCCGATTCACTAAATTAAAGTGCGTTATTTTGCCCAGAAATCTATGTACCAAATCGGATTTATTTACGTTGAATACTATTTGGGAGTAAGGAGGCATCCTGTGTAATTACTCGAAGAAAATCTTTGTTTATATAATGTGCAGAGCCACAGACAAGCCGATGAACGTGATTAATGTGGGAATTGAGCTTAATATTAATCCAATTAGAAGGGAATGGAAGCAGTTTTTTGTACCCTGGGGATTTATCAATTAAAAGCTTTTGTCGTATTATTTTCACTTGTTTTTCTTTGTTCCTTCTCTGGCGACATGCAACACATTAATCTCTTGTATATTGCCTTTTTCCGTTCATAAAAAACCTCGATCAACAGGAGATTTATTAAAATTTAATCCTCAGACTTCATTGCATACAATATGGCTGCTGGTGGATTTTTTGTGAACAGTAATATTCCCAAAATGTTGCACTTAATGGCAATCAATTTCGTGTTGTTTAATGCTGTGTTAGATAGCTAACACAACATAACGTACGCACTAAATATAACGTACTAACATTTGGTTTGGAATATTTTTTGTAATGAAGCAATAATAATTTACTCAAAATGATTTCAGTCATAATTAGTAAATGTACATTTAGTTAGTGTTAGTTACATACAATGCTCTAATTTATTAGCCTCATGAATCTGCTCACCTAATGTGTACTGTAAGTGAAAAGATTGTCCCCTAATTAATTTGCATAACAGAAATGCATTCGTAACCAACTTGAAACTGGAAGGTTGCTTAGCAATAATACATTTGAGAGGATGTTTCGCTAGAAGTAATCAAAACGAACAACGAAACCGTCTTTCTCTAAGGCAAAATTTTACGGAAAAAAAATCCAAATGCATGTGATTTTAAGTATTTTAATGACCATAATGTTGTCTACGGTATACAGTGCATCTGGTGCATGTAAAGTTTGAATTTAATCCCACGAATATGCTAAAATATTTACACGGCTAGAGCAGAAGATAAACAGAAAATGGCATGGAAATTAGATCAATACTTATGTCTGAATTCAAAATCGATAATTTACATTGCTTAGTAAGAAAACTAAACTTGCTTCGATTTCGTTCCTTTGTGAATTACATGCACAGCATAACAGGGTGTCTACCGGTCATGGGAGTCTTGGAACTCATGGAAAATTCATGAAATGAGATTGAGGACATGGAATTCATCTAAGTTATGAAATTTGCATTAGGGTCATGGAAAAGTCATGAAATTAACAACAGCCTCATGGCATTTTTTCTTATGATTCACAAAATAAAAACTTGGGTTTAAATTTTTCATTTGTCATCTATTTTTTTGTCATCTATTTGGCATGTTTTTGACCAAAAACCATGTCGTCTCTGTAGTACAGAATGTTCCTAAAACTCGCTATTTACTGATGACGTTAAACTTGAAAAGCCCTAAATTCTATATCATGGAAAAGGTTTTTGTCATGAAAAGTCATGGATGTCATGAAAAAATCACGAAAAAGTCATGGAAAATCCTTTAAAGTCATTGAATATGCAATACCAAACCCAGTAGAAACCATATAACTTAACTGTTGTTTGAAAATTAGCATAATGCAAGAAGTCATGTTTAACGTGCATGTCTCAATTCGGTTTGGGAACAAATTGCACGTTTCAGAACATGAAATTTTCTTGGTTTCTCCAGCAACTGCCATTTGCATCAACTGCAGAGCTGATAAAACAATGAATGACAATGTTGCATTGATCATGGGTTGGCATCAAACATTTATAATGAATTTCTCTCTGTAAAACAGCTATCGCAATTACAGTTCCAGCTAGTTCAGCTAGGAAATGCTTCTATAAATAGCACTATTATGGTTGCATTTTTCCTAAGCATGGCAATCATAATTTTCCAAATTGTGTGCTTTTGATATTTAGCCCTTCCCACGCGTGTGTAACGTTTCTTCTTCTAACCTGCTTTCTCATGATTGGGTCGTTTATATTACAAAAGACAGTGGATTTTATCCATCTGTCGTTTTCCACCAACTTGGCGAGTGCCAAAGCTCTGTATAAAAGCAGATATTGCGAAGGGCGGTGGTTTGGAGTGGCGTATAGGTCTACGTTATGTATTTTTTCCCCCAGAATATCCATCATAGCGTTTTGGTCGATACGTTTATCTGAAATGTGAAATGCGCATGTGATATATCCGAGTGTGAGTCGAAAACGCATTATCATACAGGTATTTATATAGCTCGGGATCTTTTGTGACTGCGTTTTGTTACTTGGCTACATGCAGTGTTCAAGTAAAACCTATAGACGAAACTACTAGTTACTAACTACACTTGAGCGCAAAAAAAAAACGACTCACCTGCATGAATCGTGTCAAAATTTGTTTTTCTTAGAAACCAAATGTCTGATTTAAAATCGGAAAAATGTGTTTGTAGACAATTTATTCCTCTTTATAATTCGCTTAAAATGTCAAGTTATGTCAGATTGTGAGATTGGCCAATTGCAAAAAATATTGTAAAAAAGAAAAAAACAGGATTAGTTACTTTTTTGGGTCATTTTAGGTTAGGTTAGGTTAGGTTAGGTCAAGATAAGACAAAAACGAGAAAAAATAGCAAAAAAGGATCAGTTGCAGATCCGTTTCAAGTCGATCGAGAGTTGAAATAGAAATATTTTGTGCTAATTTTAAGCCAGACATAAACAGTTTGTCTAACGGTCATGGAAGCCATGATAATGGAAAAGTCATGAAATTTACAATAATGTCTTGGAATTTGTCTTTTCATTGTCTCACAAAATAAAAATGTGGGTTTAACGTCTTCATTTGTCAATTATTTTCGCAAAAAAATCGCAATTTATTCATGCCATAAAAGTTGAACGGCTCCATATTCTAATAGGCATGGAAAAGTTTTTGAATACGTCATTGAAAACCATGGAAAGTCACGTAATTTGCCATATCAAATCGAGTAGATACCCTGATACAGTGAAATACATTGCATAGTCGATATTCATGACGAATAGCACATGTTCAATGACTTAATTTGACGATTTCTCTACTTGACCATATTCTTTGATACTGTTTGTAACCAGTTTTCTTCGTAATTTTTGCCTCCAAAAGGACTACTCTTTTGAGGCTGCTTTTGTCGATAAGTTTTGCGAAAGAAATAAAAAGAAGCGCATAATCGGCATACCAGCAGTCGATAACACTTAGCGTAAGAAACGTTAAGCATTTGTGCAACGTCTTATGCGCGCGCCTATGGCTTTCTGTTGCAGTTTTAATAATACCAAGAAACTGGGTTAACTGCTCATTCTTCTCGCTTTCACTTCCTTTGCTATTTTCTTCTTTTATTTTTCCGAGTATTTTTTTATTTCTCGTTTAAGCGTCGCGGTATAGCCTAATGCCTACCGGTGCAGGAGCGCAGGAATTCAAATGAAGGCATTTATTTGCCATTATGTGCGCCATTATTATTACTTATAGTTTACATAATTTGAACTTAAAGGTGCTGCCTTCGAATACGTCTCCCATTGGATTTTAACCTAACTGTTTTGGGCTTCAAAACCTTGTGTGGTTAGCATGTAGCAAAAGTAATCGTGCCTTTGGAAAAGTTTCATCAAATGAAATCTTGAAACGTCTATTGTTTATATTTTGTTTGTTCCACGATGAACGAAATTTCTCTTGTTATTATACTTGAAAACGGCATTATGTGTTAAGGCAATTTCAGTTAGTTAGCAGAATTTGTAGTACAAAATTTTGGAAACAAAACTGTATATGTGGGGTCATTTGTCCTCCGCACTGTACGTTATAAGTTAAAATTTGACATTGTTGATTATCTGACATCTGATTATCTGACATTGTTTATATATGATAAAAACTTGAAGAATCTGACAATCTTTAGCAACTTTTTCGTCACTTTTGAATCAATTTTACTTTGGTAGTAGTAAGTGTGAAAACCATACAGTTTGTTGAAAACGTATTGTAAACTGCATCATAATATTCACTGTTTATTCCTACATGTAGGTAAAATTGCTTGCAAACTAGTGAAATGTTTGCGAGACAATGACAGAACCTTCAGATGTGTATAGTAGTATAGGAGCAGTCCTACACTACTAATGATGCTGCATCATTTATATCGTATAATCAACTTTTTTATCATGATATTTTCATTTTTACAGTATCATAGGTATCATATTATCAACTACGTATTTGTATCATATAATCGTCTTGATATTTGTATTATATAATCTGCATTATATTGTTTCCAAAAAAAATAATTATAATTAGCTACTTTTTATTAGCTTAAATTTAATTGATGTCATAATTTACAAGTAGTTGTCGTAATTTTTGGCCTGCAAGGATTTCATTATTGAACTTCAAATTGAACTTTGTTGAACTTTTCGGTGATCATCGGATTTCGATGCCATACAAGTACAGTATATTACGAAATCTATTCAAAAGCCCACATAATCAAAATGTCTTTGGGTCCTTGAGTGCTAATGGGACCAGAAAGCAGAAAGTTTTTAAATTGAGAACATTTGTGATGGACTGAGATTTGGCCATGATAATCATCATCAATGTTCAAATTCTTCAAGATAGTTGAGGAAATCTGTTTATGAGTTTCTTATCAGTCGTCTAAATTTACCACAATTGTCAAATCGAGCTGTGAACGTGTGGTTAACCTCCTGATGATCCTTTTGACCATAATAGCGCCCTCTGTCGCCGATATTTGTTGAATTTGTTTGGTTGAACTGGACCCTATCCGCTGGCAGCTAGCTTTTCTCATTTCCTTCGGTTGTTCATCGGAGAAAATGTAATAACGTATCTTGGCCTGGCACTTCCATAATACCGCAGCGGGTCAATATTTTTGTTTTCTGTTTAGTTTAATAATGGAAGACAATAGGGGGCATGACTGGAGGCAATTTTCCCGCCGGATTTTCCTATATTCTTGGCCTTTGTTTTTGATCTGAAAAGTGAAAGGGCTGCGAGCTAACATTTGACGTAATACTCAGAAGCCATCTAGGCACGAAAAGCAATCTTTGCTAACCGCTATTTGGGACGAGGCCCTGCTAGGTTAGGATTAGGCGAGAAAAGGGACAGGGCTAGGAATACTGCTGAAATCGCATTAGGTGTTGCCCTGGATTAAAACAACCCTCAATATCGGCGTTTTAATTAATATTTGAGCCTTAGTTGGAGAAAGTTTTGAAATAATAAAATAACACTAAAGTTGGAATACTGTTTCTGGATGACCACCGACGTCCTGCCCTACATGGAAAGGAAATGCATTTCAAATACTTTGTGAAATGCATTACGAATTGCAAAATATATTGCAAATGCATTGGTCGTTTTTATTGCCACATGAAATGCATTTGACAATGTGAACAAAAATGCATTTGATAATGTGAACAAAACTGCATTTGATAATGTGAACAAAACTGCATTTGATAATGTGAACAAAACTGCATTTGATAATGTGAACAAAAATGCATTTGATAATGTGAACAAAAATGCATTTGATAATGTGAACAAAAATGCAT